>VMBQ01011673.1:0-22991 GCA_007657795.1 Dreissena rostriformis | reverse complement strand
ACCAGAGCTGTTCACTTACGTGTTGTGCATGTATCATGTTTTACTGATAATTGTATATGAGTATGCAGGTATATCAATAATTCAATAATTTTGCTTCCCATTAAACTCATGAAAGAGCAATTCTTCTGCACTTATACATGAACAGTATATTAGTATGAATACTATAGGAAACCTGATAGATTACGGGTGATTATTGCAAGATGATAGATTAAGGAGGATTATTGCAAGATGAACGTTATAACACGCTTTCTATTGAGATGATAACTTTCATTGATACGAGTAGTTTGATCATTTTGCCTATTCTAGGTTGGTCGTTCTTCGACAGTCGTGCATGCAAAAACCATTAAACAATGTAGTATACAAGATAGTTACCAACATATAAATATACCATTAAAAATTACCAATCAAACATATTCATCACAAAAATAGATTACTACATTATACATTTACATTAAACATTTTCAGTTTAACGGAAGTGTCTACGTTTGTGTGTTTGATGTTCGTTTCCGTTTTTGCATCTGTTATCCATCGTAACGTTAATAGAAATGAAAAGCAAACTCATTTTGATTCCATCTTATCTTGTTTACTGCATTGGTAGACACTGCTTTAATACCAAAATAGAACAACTATCTGTTTGTTTTTGTTTGGCTTCTGCAAACCAAAAAACCCACACATAATCGAACGCGCATCTGTTAAAATTCTGCATAAACTAAAAATACACAGCTTATCTTGTCAGTTATATTGTCAATTTATTCAAGTAATGTACAACGTTAACATGTTTGTTTTTTTGTAAGTTTCTCCAAAGTATATTGTCTCCTCCCAGTAATATATATTTCAGCAGTAATACATTCCGATCAGCTATCTTAAAGCACATGTATGCGCACCCACATATAAATTCCAAACCAATAAGACTAGTCTTCTATGTCATGTAAATGGCAATTGCATAAAACCAATTTTGTTAATCAAGACCGTGAAATACTTGGAAATTATAGAAAAGGGATTTATTGTCTTGAGCTTACATTAATATGTGAACGAACGATACCATGGGGTTCATTATATGCATTACGTGTATCACATAAATATTTTTAATTACCTCACTGCCTACGAGTAAGTTTTCTATTTTCACAAACCATCTAGACGTCAAAATTGACGTGTGATAAATGAATAAAATAAAGTTTGTCCTGATAACACATGTATTCATACCATCGCCTTTTATTGATACTCATAATAAAATGATCAAACGTTGCTCCGATATGTTGCCTTGATACTTATGAACTACGTGATCAAAGCTCTTATTGTTTTGTTATTCAAATTATTATATGGTAGTTTTCATTTTACAGCATCGCTAATAAACATGTTCTTGCTTTGATTTAGTCGTTTAAAGTACATGTGTAACATACACTGTCAACGATGATTTGAGACTCACAAAATTAGTTAAAACTTTTATATAAAATACACTACAGAAGATATGGTTCTGTTTAATAATGTAACACATACTTGGACACATATGTAGCTGCATTAACTGAAATATGATAAACAGTTGAACTGACTGAAATGCGCACTATAGAAGAAGAATGTGGGGATATTTCTAGAGTAAACACACTCTGGGTTTAGCATCCAGTTGTTTATTGCATTACATTTCAGCCAGTCAATTATTTAACAATTTCATTAATATGGATTAAAGTTTCCATTAAATACTATTGAACCTAGACCGGAGACATTTGAGTCGAACTGTAATTAACGTTAATGGCAAAACTCAGAAACACAATGTCATGTCAATTAAATCGTCTACATAATATAAACCAATCACCCAAGATGTATTACGATAGGATCGACTGATGAAGCACTTAACATTCAGATTAGATTGCATGACTTGACCGTAAAATACTGCTTTGACTTAAATGAACTTGTATGCAAAAACGAGATGAGCTAATGGCCCTAATGAATACGTTCGTATATGACCAAACGATAGACGAATATCACATAGCGTTAATAGCGATTTAAATACTTAATGAGATCTTAAGATTGGTTTTAAGTTGTTGCTTATAATGTTGTGGGCATTAACGATTACACAATTACACATTATAAAAATGTTTTTCATATAACAAGAGAATTAACAAGGAACACTTATTCCGTATGTGTTTTATAATCCTGTTCTTATGTACCTATTTTTTAACAGAACAGAACAGAAGAGAGCATAATGGTTAAGCTCAATGATAATGATAAGCTCATCGTCATTTGAAAAAATATTCAATTACAGCTTGAAATAAACACCTACCGTTTCTATTTTCGAAAGATCATACTTTAGTTGTGTCGAGATTTCCTGTCAGATTCCATTTTTGATAATATGAATGCAGACTATTAAGAGAGTTTTGTAGGCCGTTTTAAGATTCCGATAAGAGCAGTGCGTCGTCAGCGAATAATAATACAAAAATAGCTATTTGGTCAATATTTAAACCAGCATCTATAAAAAGGGAAAAGAAGATCGGAGAGGTAATCTCCCCCTGGAATAATCCGATGTTGCTATTACAAAAATTAGACAATGTTCCTAAACGTTTTACGCAGAGTTTAACTTCGCTATACATAGACCGCAACACGGATAGTAATTTTCCGTCAATTCCTTAATGTATAAGTTTGTACCAGAGTCTATTCCTATCTATACAGTAATATGCTTTCCGATAATCCACAATACAGCAAAACATTTTTTTCTTATTACTTAATTGTCTCTGGATCAGCGAGTGTAAATAAACACTGGGTCTATACAACCATAATTGTTTTTAAATCCAAATTGAGCATCCGTTGAAACCGAGTTTTCAACTGCCCATAACTTTAATCGCTCGTTCAATACTATTGTAAACTATTCAGCGAGACTGCTTGTTAGTGTCATCCCCCTATAATTATTTGGGTCGGATTGGTCGCCTTTCTTATGAACGGGAATAATCATGTCTGAGGCCCAAGCACGGGGAAATGACATTGAGTTCAATATGTGATTACAAAATGTGTCTAACGGACGGACTATTTGTGGAGCACATACCTTAAAATATTTGTAAAGAACATTGATGATTCAAGGTGATTTGTTTACACCAAGCTTTTTAATAGCTTTAAAAATTCCTTTGTCCGAAATCGGGATATCTAGGAACTCAAATGTTGAACTTAAGTTAGAATAATTATCATTTATGTGTGTGTCGCCACCAGACAGGAGAGTACTTAAATAGTTTTTTAATTCTTCATTGAAATATTATTTCCGGGAGCAGATTGTTGTCGCGATTTAAATATTTTCCAAAATTATTTCGGTGACTTTCGCCTTAAATTAGTATGGTTAACAAAGACAAAGTGAACTTTAACACACAACTGACAAGCATATGTTTCAATTTTACAGTTATAAAACTAAATATATCTTAGTTATATCATTACATACATACATGCATGTGAATACACAGCATACATATATACACTTTTATGCGAATATTTACAAATAATAATATTTCAAGATGAACACACATCTATGCAATTAAACCAGACTAGAAAAAACAGGTAACAAATGAAAAAATAATAACAACTGAATTTGTTTAACGATCATCTTTGGGTTGTATCTTCATAACTAATGCGAAATCGATGATTATGGTTAATTGTACAACTATATACAGTTAAGATCACGAATTACCGGTTAAATATAAAAATTACGAATGGAGATAACGTCTTAAGTTATTTGCTTCGTAAATACATTTTCGCAGCACTTATTAGTTCAGTTTTACTTTCGCTGTACATTACTCTTTCAAATTTATTAATTGTTGACCATCTGCAATAGTTCGGCTTTAACAGTTTGTTTCGTAGGTGTGCATATATTGGGCATACTAGTAGGAAATGGTATTTATTTTCTTTTGCGTCCTGTTGCAAAATTTACACCTGCGATTTTCTCGTTCGATATTATGATATCGCCCCCTTTCTATTTTAAGATTATGTGATTCTAAGCGGAACTTACCAAGTGCGATCTTATATTTGGTTTCATTAACTTGATATAAATATGACTCAAGAGTAAAATGGTGTTTAAATAGGCAATACGATGAAAGCAATCATTCATGTCAATATAAATGTAGGTCACTTGCAATTAATCACTGTGTTATATATAACTAAAATTTTGTAGTTTTATGATCGATAATGGTCGGAAACATGCACTCGTTTTATATGCATCAAATTAATTGGTATTGAAATGACATATTACGGATCATATCTATGTACGTCATCTTTATTACATCCATAAAAAAGACAAATTAATCTTAAATTGTCAAGGACAAATTTGTTTCGCAATTTATTTTCCGCATTCGTATTTTATGATTCTCAAGCTGAAACTAAGAATCTCATTTCGCGAAGACATTGCAATTTAACAAGCCATGCGAGTAATTTGCACAATTTATTGACTTCTTATTACCTGAACATTATGTACCCGAGTGTTTCACATGTAAAATGATGAATTCAGATATATTCGTCAACTTATGCCTATGGAAAGTGTAAACGTTATGTATAATCGTTATATAGATTGGAACTGTTTTGGTTCTATATCAGAAACACAGAAGAGACGAAATAATCGTTTCACATTTAAATTACATCTCCTTGGACAAATTCGTTTAGTGGATGTGTTTCGCTCCATTTCTAAGAGTATTTATTATTGTATCTGTATGTGAATGGAAATATCAGTTACTAAAATATTCCAAAAAAGCACGGTTTTTTCTTGTGTTATATTGCAGCAAAAGCACTGTACACCGAACGCTAAAACATTTGCAACGAACATATCTACCAATTGAAATGTAAATGTATTCATCATATTGGATAGAATCAATAATAGATAAAAGTCCGGCCAACAATTACGGAATCAAATTCGTGTTTATCAATTTTAAATACCTTGGTTTGAGACATTTGAGTCATACACTTAGGTTATAGAACACAGACAGGTACGTTTACGGTTAACGACGTTTATGCATACATAACATAATGTTATTGTATTCACATTGTCGACGTGATGTGAGTCAAAGAAAGATAAACAGCTTCAGTTATAATGATTTAAGCACTAAACTTACTCAGACATACGATTGCAAAAAGATGTCAACAGAAATGGCGATAATGCTCATGCACGAAGAACAAAAGAAGACCAACTTACTATTTTGACTGATAAGGAAATAAATGCAATCGATGCACTGTAATTTTCTATGTCTATGTAGTAAATATAGCTGGCTATTATTTACCTCGTTTGAAAAGTGGGTATATTTTCATTAAGGTTAACGTTTTATTTGTCAAAAAATACAATTTGGACTTGTTTCATAAACAGGCATACAAGAGATGCAAAATAATGGTTATTGAAAAAAAAAAAAACAGTAAACAACTTACACTTTATTTATATGTATAGAATGGTTGTCAGAACATTTTTTTAGATATGAAAATCGCGAAACATAACCTATGTTTTATTTAACCATCAATAACATAAATACAGAAAATAAAGAAATAAATTAAAATATAACACTCAGGTGAATTGACGTTCTGCTTTTGTCATGGCAAATTTATGTTGTACCGACCTTACACAGCTGAAATCAATGTAATCATGCGAATACAGTTCACACAGCAATTGTTCAGTCGTAAAAAACGAATCGCATATAAGGAAGATATATTTAAAAGGATGGGCGATACATATATTTGAATAGCCGATTGCATTCCCTTATATCCATGAAATTAGGCCATTAACTTATTTTGATTTATTCAAATGGATCTTATAACATAACGTAATTGCATTATGTTTCATAACATTAGTTTTAGTTTAAACCTATTTATTTTAGCCCTATTGCATCGAAAGCCTTAGGCTTATTGACACGATATCGAGTCCGACGCCGCCTGGGATTACAACAAGTACCTGTTGCCTTTTGGGGAGCTCGACCCAGCGCTCCCAGTGGGGATCAAACCCGTTTCCTCCCGGTCGCTAGGCGGACACCAAATTCACTACGCCACGGCGATCTTCCATTGTCATTCTGCATTAACAGAAAGATGAAAATGTTTAAGTAGAAGTTCATCTGGTGAACTATCTTTATTTTTTGCAACAGGTGTATTATCCATTACGTGCACTGTGTATACAAGCACGACAAGAATCCTTTTAAGCCACATATACAGTATTTTGTTCTATTTTCGCTTACAATCAGAGTACTGTTTTGCAAATAAACAAGTGTCGCTATCAATGATAACAAACTAGTTGTTTATTTGTTTTGGCGATTAAATATATGCGAACAAACATATATTCAAAACATAATCACGAACAGCCACGCTTCAGATACATATTTGCAGTGATTTGCTTGTGTATGTCGTAGCTTGCTATGAATTACATATTTGACTTGTAACTTTTTTCATGATGGTTTACCAATGCGTGCAGATGAGTGTGAAAACATGAAATGGACATGTTCAAAGACTACAATCTTATACCAGAACATTGTTTACTATACCTGTTTTTTGATAAACAAATTAAATTCTGTAAAACAGTATTTATTTTACACAAACTATTAACACGTAGAATGAACTGATGTTAACTGTACAACAATTACACTTTCTGATTAGAATAGTAAAAAGTGATTTTACAATAAGTTAAATATTTAAATGAAGCAGATAAATAATTACCTGAGGGGGAATGTTCTTTTTTAGAATGTGCATGCGTTCTTTTTGTCCTAGCATTGTGCAATATATCATGCACAGACAATGATTTGACTTCGGAAAAGAAGTCACAACATAAATGTAAAGTGATTGCGGTTGAGCCATGTGAGAATGCTATAACATAATTCCCTCATCTTCAGAAACGTTAACTGTACTTTATTATTTCACATCCTGATTGTTGAATATTAAGTTTATATGGAATGGCAAACTGCAACATCTTTTGATAAACTAGGTTTTTGACAGAAGAAGTTTTATACAATAAAACAAGCGCTACTGCATTTTCATTGACGTTATATCAAAGATTTAAGTAATCGTTTGAATAGATACCGAAACTTAAGACACTTGCATTTATGTTGTCATATTCCATTACCATATATACATTTAATTGATATCGTTTGGGACGCGCGTTTTGTTTGTGAGCTAAGTGTGAGGTGTGGCTAACCCTCAAACCGGTTTTAACAACCAATACTTTGCATTGACCGTTTCAAGGCGCTGATCCCGGTTTGCATTAGTGTATGTTACTAGTTGATTGTCTGTTGTAAAAAAGTAGATATGAACAAGAATTCTCCCCTAAGTGTCTGGATTTTAATTGTTTGCTATATTCAATTCACGTTCAATTTTGCCATCTGCCATTTGATTAACCAGAAAACAGAAACGTATAGCCACGTTTTTCGTTTTGTTATAGAACGGTTGTATGTGTTCGATTGGATTATGTAGTTAGTGCGTTTGTAGACAACTTCAAATATATATAGGATTGGTGAGCACAGTCATTTGTTGACAGTTATCCACTGGTCAATTTTACAAATGTCTTCAAATTAGCAACATCAACAATAAACAACACTTCATCTTTATGAAGACCGTACGGCTCGGATGAAAGTTGCCATATAATGCCAGTCAAAAAAACAGTATACATACAGTGACACAAAAGTACGTTTACCTGTTAAATTATTTATTTGAATGCGGAAGAAAAATACGCCACGAACTAGTAGGTTAATGCTGTTTTGATTATCTCGTGTTTTATAGTCATGTGTTACACAATCACATCTGGTTTGATGTATATTTTCATTAACATTTAAATGTTTATATTTGACTAATTGAGCATGTCGAACATCAATTTGTTAGCGCTTAAAAATATTTCGAAGTCAACAAACCAAAGCAATGTATTAACAAGGGGATTGTGTCGGGTTTGAAATAAATTTATTCGTACATGTTTATCTCTGTTATCAGATGCTCAAGATTACCATGCCCCAGCTGGATGGGTTAATATTGTTTTGATAAACAATTGTAGCATATACATCCATTTGAATGTTTATAAAGCATTTGCTTCGACTAGAAGTAAACACGGAGGTAACGTATGATTGAACTGACGTAGCGTGCAATCAAGCGTGTACGCTGCTAAATAAAATTTAATCCGTTTAATTATATTGCAAAAGCCTGCAGATAATTGTTTCAAAGTTTATGTTGACTAAAGAATACCAAGTAATAAATCAATATTTACTGTTTACAATAAACATATTTGTCACGAGTTATAACATGAACATAATCAATTCGACATAACAAGTTTATTTGTTCGTTCTTGGGGTAAAATGATTGAACATAAGTATTGGGAAAACATGCTTCATAAATATTCGTTCATTACCTAAGTACACGATGAAGCTTCGTGTCACTTCCCATTTATATTAAGATTACAATTTTAACATAGACATTATTGTTAAGAATCCTTAATTAACCCTGAATTTAATAACCTGCTCCGTAATTATCCTGTAATTAAGTGTAAGATACGATCGCATTATTTGCATCGAACTAATCGCTTATTATAATGGCATATATAATCAATTATCATATCTATGCATGTCATCACTATCACATATATACACGGACACACTATTCTAAAAATATCAACGACCAATTCGATTTTAGTCCGCAGTTCCGTTTTGTATTTTATTGGTTTGAATGACGCCTAACGATCATATCGATACGATATTGCAATTCACATAATTACGAGACAGATATTCCCAATTAATAACTTATCGTCTAAACTTTTATATCCATGACTATTTACATTTTCATATGCATAGTTTAGGTATATCCTCGTAGTTATTATGTATTGAAGAAAATTCACTGCACATGCAAATTGCTTATTTTCGCGTAATGCATATCGTTGTTCCTTTACTATAATTTGCATATATTTAAATTTGGTTACATTTAGATAGAAAGTTGATTTGTTGAGGTAACATTAATTTTGGCCTAATTATTTGTTTCCTTACACTAACGCGTTATTTGTGGTGCTGAACCAACATTTTGTTTGCTATTTTAGGCTGCATTTTGGATCAAGTTTGCTGAATTTTATCATATGCACACATAACATGAATATATGAAGAAATCATTCATTGAAAATCCTTATTAAATAAAAGTGGGAAATAACTTGTGCATGTCATACAAAAGTAAACAAAACATGTTCGCTGATCTATCTTCCAAATTGTTTAGAGATGAGTGAAAGCAAACACTTTTTGATTGAATTTATACTTGGACATGTAATGGGTATAGGGTACTATATATTACTCATTTTTGACACTAAGCTTTGCATTTGTAAAGAACACATACGATATGGTTGTGTACCAGATAAATGGAACAGAAAATATAATGGTCTGATGTTCCTTTTTGTATGGATATCCATGTACATAATTAAATGACATAAGTGGCTCTTATCAACTTTTGTTCCTGCATATCAGTTGTGCGAGTTTAAGAATATCGTTATACCAATCGGTCGTTTTCCTGCTTTTATGATATGGGTAGAACGCTGACCGTTGTTTTCAATTGTTTCTATAAGGAGAACCGAACGCTTATTTCATTGAATAGTGTGTGCAAATTAACTGCACGTCAGGCAAGTGTGGATGTTTTCTTTTCTTATTTCGTCTTACAAGGTAACATGTTTCGATATTGTCTGGAAAAATATAAAATAGAGAGACGTAAAACCTCGTCTAAACGGGTTTGGTATACACACACTAGAAATTAAATCACTGTTTGAACAGACACAACTGCATCAATATTTATTTTAAAAAATCGGGAACTAAAAGGCCTTTGATATATTATTATAATTGTATCAAGTGTTCGCATATTTCATATAATCAATGCTGTGTTAACAATTTAGAGCAATCACTTTAGAACATATGCTCTTAATAAGAATACGGAAAAAGTTACACAACGATTTGCAAGATGTTGTTCTAGCCATGGTCATGGTTTAACTGAAAATCCCAAGGATCTTTCGGTGATAACGTTTCAAAGTTTGTGTGTAATGAATTGATATAACATAGCATGCATCTTTCTGTAAAGCAACTGTGCGTTTAATACAGTTAAATGAAAACTAGCAAAATCGTCGACTTTGTCAATAAAAAAAGAGTAAGCTCTACAGACGTGAATCTGAAAAAAATGTCACTTTGTGTTGTCTACAAAATTCAAAAGCCGTTGCATGGTATGTTAACAGAAACCACTCACAATCACAACAGCTTCCGTCTGTTATTCGTAAATAATAAATCGAGGGTCGATACAAACGATTGTATTGCTTTTAAGTTGCAACGATAATGACGTGGTTATATTTTGCTGTTTTTCAAATTATCAACTCTCAAACAACAAAAGCTATCAACACGGACATTTAAGGCACGAAGCAATTGTTCGAATGATTAAAGTATTCCCAAGATGCTAAGCCGTTGTATGGTCCTTTGAAACCTAAATTTCTTACCACCAACAAAGAAACATAATACATATAATAGATAGCGAAGTTCATTTGCTTATACTGTGCCTAAAAAGCATAGTGAGGACGAAAAAGAACTTGACAATACATAAATATGTATCATACTATGTGTAAAGTATATATCTACGTGTATATTTATTCAAATATTATGTAGATCCATGTACCCATAAGTGATACACATTCAGGTAATACATTGTCATATTTAAATTGTTATATATTAAGATATTCATTTTAGTGTATAAATCGAGGCTTAGGAAACATGAATACTGGCTAGTGGTGATGTTCACATGGCAAGCATATAATTGTTTCTCGTATTCTAGTTATCAAACAATGTCATTGCGCCTTTATTCAAAACAAGCAACACACAACATATTAGTTATGACTAGAACTAGAACAAAGATACAATCAAAATAAAGAAGAACACTACATTATACAAAACCTCGTTAAATGTATCCATATCATAAAAAATCAAAGGTGAATGTAATTGTTTTAGCTTTTAATATTATTCATTTGTATAGTGTTATCATAAACAAAACGTTGATGGTCGTTATATGTCAAAGATATCATTTAATTATAATATTATTTACATAATGATTCATGATATGCCAATTATCAATACTATACATGATCATTGCTCTCTCCGGAGGGTGGATAAGCTAAATTACGACCTTATGAACATTCACATCAACGCTTAAAGAGCCTGTGGTAGTAATACATGTGCATGTTTTCGTTATGGATTTCTGTAATGGGTTCATTTTCAAAGTTGTTTTCAGTTAAAAAATATGATACTGCTATGTGTCATAAACAGGTTGTGGATAACATGCACCACCTGACATTTCATGAACGGTGTTGAGCTTGTAAACGATTTATATAAATAAGTTTGGAACGATGTACATTAAACATGACTATTGATATGTTAAGTCTGAAGAGTGTTTGACACGTCTGCTTATTCACATTTCGCTGGTTGTTACATTGCTTTCGATTTATGCCGGAGTCTTGGGAGCTTTCCGTGTCTGCGTGTCGATAAACAGTATATACAGTTTTTATATGCAGGATTGGACTATCATAAGCTTTTAATTTATTTTGATCTTCTCATCTTTTACATGCTCACCGACAGTTAAGTATCTGCTTTTTATATTAAGAATTAAGTCATACCATTGTTATGGCACTTGATTAGTATTATAAAGCGTTTACGAGTTGATGTCATCGTCTTATTGTTTGTTTAAACATGAGATGTATTGCGTCATGCACAATATAATTAAATTTGACGTTATTCAAATAAATTACATATTCTTACATAATTCTTCTTCTGCCAGTTATTTTGGATAAAATAGTTATACAATAGTAAACACATTTCTTACTTAGCAACAGCCAAATATTTCAAAACAACTTAGCTTGCATTTTCCAGAGCTATATTTACTACTAAAGTAATAAGCTAACACTGATTCGTTTTGCGCGCAAGTGTGTGTAAGTAGGGTTTTATTCTATCCGGAGCGGATATCATTTTCTTCCATTAGCACTGGTGTCTCCGATCTGTGTATCTATCATTTGGTTATTATCAGAGTATATGATCAGATGACATTACGAGACCGAGTAACGATAACACGCTGATTTATCATTGTACGATGGACATTTTGGAGTTTGGACATATATTTATGACGCCTTCATCAAACCGTTTCTTTTTTTCTTTTTGGTAAAATATTTGGAATTATGTTTGTGAATATATAAACACAAAAACAGGTATATACTAATAATATACACATACAAACACAAAACAAACAGCTAATGGTTGGTAGCAAACACCTCTTGCAATTCATACTATACGAGACACTCCGTTGACTAGTTTTTGTTTTCACTTTGCATAAGCAAGTTACAAGATTTTTCATATAAAAACTGGCCACGCCCCAGTGGTCACATTATGTATATATAATAAAATAAAGAAATGTATTTTTTTTTCGAAATCCGCAAGGGTCAGGGGTTTAATATTTAGTATGTACTATCGTATACGAACCTCTACAAAGTTGGTTGAAATCATACCCATCGGGGTTAAAATTGCAATGACACATGGGTCAAATTATTTATATGTAATTTTATTGTGAAATAATTTAAATAAATTATTATTGTCGGAACAAGGCCAATATATGTAATAATACCCTGATCTTAAATGTGTCCCTGTCTGGGGATGTACTGGTGATGTGTTTTATATGAATATACACTATAATAACAATCTATGAAACCAGTGGGCAAATCCTTTTTAGATTGGTTCAGTGACATACGGTTTTGGTATTTGACAAATATTTTCATGGTCCTGGGTTCAAAACTGGTCACTCCTTATTGCACAGGCGAGCGATTTTGGCCAAACTTGGCTTCTTGTAATCAATGCAACTACTTACACATACACTTGTCAGCAAACACGCACTGTTTGTTAGACAAGTATTGTTATATTAATAGAAGAGACAAGACAAAAATGGTGGATTCAGAATACATCATAATCCTCAAAAAACCAAAGCCTGTCGATTATAGATGAAAAAGGTGAGCATTTATAGTTGTAATTACTTGTACATGTTAAGACTCATCGATTCTTGCACAACACTATAGATTGAAATTTAACCAGACACAGAGAAAAATAGTGTATGTTTGTAAATGAAATTATAAACATGAAAACTTAACAATTTACATTTGATAATATAGTGTTTGTAACACGAAATGGTTTGGAACCATTTCATTTCTAACGTGCGAACGACTTGCAGATGTGTATACAACATGCCGAGTTATAGTGGCGATAGAATTCAATTCAAAAGACCAGTGTTTGGGACGTTAATACATTCTAGTGTTTTTTTTTTATTGAAGACGTATCACTTTCTTTAAACATAATCGTTTAATCATGTACTGACAGAAAGTAAACGAAAATGAAATTGTGAAAAAACAATTGCTATAATAGTGTTAGCATGGACCAGGCTGAGGAGACACTGTCAAACGAATACGTTAATATGACACAAAGACGTATAAACATGTATACATACATTTATTTTTAAATACAAATGATACGTGATATAACTGCACAATCATAGTTGGTGACGATAGTGTGTCAATAATGGTAACATAAGGTATCATTATAAAGCAAACATGACACTCATTATAATACTTATACCTTTTTTAACCGATATTGTTTTTAAAACAATACCTTTTCAAAAACAATTCCTATGTCGGTAATTGTGTAACATCGGCATACATACATGTTTGATGAAATAATAACACGTTAAGTATTCAATTTCTAATATTCTCGGCAAAACTACGAGTATTGCTCATCAGTTTGAACGACCGTTTCAAGTGTTAACATGTTTCGAATCTTAAAACACTATACAATTAAACGTTTCAGATCTAAGCCCGACAGTGAACATACCACTGACCTATTTCAGTTTAAACACCCACGGAAGTAATTGTGACATATCATTAACGAACCATTTTCCTGATTAGCTACTCAACCATCAGGCGACGATTGGTTCTTAGAAACGTCTTAAACTTCGCTAACAACTTTCCACTTAAGCGTGTTAACCACGGCTTATGAAAACTGGAAATAAACGTGTTAACTATGACTGATAATTAATCCATAGAAAAGTATTAGCCACGGTTGATAATCGTTCCACAGAAACGGGTAAACCATGGTCGATGATTTTTTCCATATGAACGATCGACGATAATCGATCTATACATACGTATTGACCTTTACCCATGATCCGCATATAGCAGAAACTTGCTAACCATTAGCCGACATGAGCCGAAACTCGGCCCATAGGACAGTGTAAGTTATAAACTAAATAAACCTCGAAAAGAACATGTGAGCAATGATCTTATGATCAGTCCATAAAATGCGTTCATCATAAGCCGATTACCCATCCAAATAAACGTGTAAATTATTAGAAGATGACCAGTCCATAAAAATTTGTTAATCGTGAGCCGATGACCCGTCCAAATTAATGTGTTTACCATGAGCTGATGACCCATCCAAAGAAAAGTGTAAACCACGGTTGATGATCGTCCATATAAACGTGTTAACCATGGCCGGTTAACCGTCTGTAGAACATTAAACAAAAACGTCCATACAACGGCCAGTGTTCCGTCCACAGAAAAGAGTTAACAATCTTACGTCAAGAAACAAAGAATATACCATAACGTTTACCGACAGGTTGCGTATAAACGCCTCATATTTATTCACATAAGTAACTGGTTGGCAAGACTACCTAAAATTATTCCAAGACAAACATGTGTTTAATTATATTATCAATAAAAGGAATTTTGCAATATATTATGTATACGATGATTTACAATCAACCCTAAATATACTGCTTAATAATTAAAAGGTTAACTCAATTAAACCTCTTAGAAACGGAGTTTCGAAAAGTTTTTGCTAAACATTTGTTAGATAAAGTATCATATGTTTTTGTTCTTTGTACAATGTCTATCAATCAATGAGCAGGCAGTTTGTTTCCACGGATAGACGCTTCGATCAACATGATTTAAAACCTTTCAGCACCATTAAGAACAAAAAAGAGGACTTATCCAAATGTTATGTTTTAGCGTCTAAATAAGTTACGACACTAAGGAAGTTTTATCGCATCCGACAAATAGAAGCGGGGGTTAATGTTGAAGTCGGCTGAAGATGCATATCGAATCAGACTATAAACCGCAACTTTAACTTAAATTTTAATAGAAGCACTAACATGGCACATAAAAATACAAGACCAAGGGCAAGAAACAACTCAAATGACTTTTATGAACTACAATGCACTAACAAGACAACCAAATGAATATGCAGTAACTGCGGGGACGTCTATAGACTTTCATGCAAAAACAAGACAGGAAAATAAAATTGTTGTTTTTAATAGCAAGACAGTGTATGTTTCTTGCGAAGTTGTATGTGTAAAGAGATATTTAAATAATGGTATAGTAACTATGTCCAATCAATGTTAACCATTATCCACTTTCATTGACGTTTATATTTTCTCTCACGTTTCACCACTATTCATAAAAGGCAAACACTATCTACAAAAGGATGTTTGTGACAGCGTATTACTATACATACACTGTAAGACATCATAATTTAGTTCTAGTTTGACTGGCTTGATATTATAATTGGAATATATTTGATATTTCTTATTGTTGTGTTTTTCTTTCAAACATGTACATGTGTAAATTGAGTCAGTGTATGCCAACACTTTAGGTGATTCTCACAAAAAAATATCGGCCATCATACAAAGTAATTTTTTGTAAAACAGCTAAAGTAAAACAGCAGAAAGTGAAGGAGCCGATCTAACAGATACCGGTTAATTACATAACTTTATAGTTAAAGGTAAACAGAAAATTAGAAAAAAACTGTGACTTCAATGGATTGCTGCAAATATTGTCATAACTACGAAATGGGTAAGCGGTTTGTATACTTAATATTAATGCTTAAACTCTACTACCTTCTTTAACATAGAATGGATCAGTATACACACATATTTGTTTAATAGTGATTATATCTTGTCTAAGAGGTTCAGTTTATGTTTTATTCTGATATTTGTTTGGCAATGATACTAAATGTGTTGCGTCACTAATTATCCTTGGTACTTCCTGTTGAATCGTTTTTGATTAATTCTGTTTCATCTTGATGAGATATATTATCCCAGAGACCCAGACTACATGGCATTATTATTGTTTTTTTAAATAAATTTTTTGTAAAACGATTTAAAGGACTTTCTATTTAAAGTAAAATACTTCATTATATCTGTACGATAATTATTTCATAATTGATTCAAAGTTAAAAACTAGATTTGTATGAGACGTACCTCTTTGATTAGGCAGTCATTTAGAAAAAAAAAGTCGAGTGGATCAAGCATTTGATTTGTCTAGATATTACGAAAGACTCGTGGGATTGATTAAAGTTAACAAACAATTGAACAGCATTGAACTACAGTTAGTATTTACCGCAGTTTCGTTTCCAAACAGACGAACGAGGCAGTAAATATCACGAACAATATCCATTTTGTATACAATAAAAAGTAAGGGTCATAATATAGAACATTGAAGAACACTAGCATTTATAGGTAAATTAGTCAGATTTGCAGATTTACAAAACACTTTCATGTTCTTCTGTCATCAAATTAATTTAAATCAAGATAGAAAATTATCCGAGATACCACTTAGTCGATGGTAATGAATTAGTTGATTCTGGCACACTCTTTGAAATTCCTTTCACATGTCACAACATACAACTCTAATTTTATTACCTTCATGATGGGCTTACACAAGAAGTGATATAAGGAGATTTATATTGATTCAAATTGATTTTAAGTTACTAGTCCTTTAATGATTTCAAGTCTGTGTGCGTACATTCTTTCAAGATATATGCGTACAACGCTTAGGAGGGAGATCGGCCTTTTGTTACTCACATCCTTAGGATCATACCTTTTGTGATTGCACCTACATTTGCGTTTCACGGCTCCATGGAATCCTCCCAGTCCTGATTAAAGCAGTGAACATATTTTGAAGTGGACCTTCGAACTCAGCTGCGATTTATCTTAAGTCTCGGCTTTATTCGATTCGGTCAAGAGGCCGTTGTAGTTTTCCTAACTTTGATGGAACCTAAGACATATTGGCGGCGAATGATGACATATTATAACATTGGAAAGCGCGATTCTTATGGATTCAAGATAATTATTCCCGGTAAAAAATGCAACGTCTTAGCGATTATATTTTATTTTATTTTCTTTTTAAATGGGGACGTAGAGTTATGTTGAACAAAAACAATAGGTTAATTCCCTATCGGCTAGCCTCTCCGTTCTTTCATTCAAAGCCTCGCCTGATATTTAACACAACGATTTTTAAATGATGCTGTGGAGAGATGACCTTATAATCAGTCAATGGCTGTTAGCCTTGTAATAGGTGCCAAATTGGTACTCAATTATGCGTAGCAATCGTTATGGATGTCCAGTATGTGTTCACCGCAAAGTAGCTATTTTTCAATTATAAACATTCATTTCAAATTGGTTGTTATGGCACCAATTAACTATTTGATCAGAGAGCGTGCATATAATAGTCCGTTATGCGCCATGCACACGTTATGGATAACATGCAAACTAAAGCAGATAAGTAACATTTATTATATTGAACGCAGGCGTATTCTTCTAAACACGCCTACATATCATAAGAAAAGTCCTTAACAACACAGATGTGCAATGCATACATATCGTAATGCATTGATGTGGGAATACTGAATTCATATTAAACGCGTCCCCTCTCAATTTAAAAATACTACTTACACCATTTGCTACAATTCGTAATTAACTAATGTAACAATTAAAGGTTCCAGCAATGCTTTTTTAATTGGAAGTGATTCCTCTGTAAAACTATTTATATTGGTGCTTCGGTAAGTCCCTTTAAAATATTCGCACTAGTATGATTGCTTAATTGCCGAAATGAAACTGGTGTTATTATTTGTAAACGAAATTTAAAACATGCCTGTTGTGTTTTACAATCAAGGTAAAAACTAATTGCAAACATATTGTAAGGTTAAAAAACGCACCGCACTCATTAATTTCGTGACAAACCTAGCTTGATAAGTATTGCATACACGTCATTCGAATTGTTTTTTCTTAACACATGTGTAATAAACATCTCAAACTTTTAAAGTGGTTTGGCATTAACGTAATTGCTTTTTCAATTAAAAGCATGTTAATTATGTGTTTGAAGTGAAAATAGCCTTGTTTTTGATGCATTAATTAATGTCTCATTATTTGTTCTTCTATAAAACGGATGGAATAATTGTAAAATTATTAATATTGAAGACGACATCTGACAGAGACAAAATTATCGTATCATGCTTCCCAAGCGTCCTTCAAAAACTCGATATGTTAAGGAAGAAAATAATTATTTGGGTCTGATGAGTTTGCATTGTATCCGAGGAAGCGCTTAATGTACTTCTCTTTTATTAATTCGCACCTGTAGAAAACGTAGTTTGTTTTGTTATTAGCATTGTTCATAAAATGATGGTCATCCATCTACAGACAAGAAGCCAGTCGTTCATAACGCAGAACTATTGCATTTAAAATTGACATATGTATTTATTTTTTTTATCAATATTTCATACATTCGACGTTGAAACATTTCCGTATTTCAGTTGCGTATAAAAAAACAACAAATGTGCGCACTCTTCAATTTACATGATATTTTTTTTATTATTAATTTTGATATTGGACACCGGTAGTATGTGAAGTTTTTAGTGAATGAAATTTGCATCCGCATAAAGTAATTTTATTTTACATGTTAAAATGTCGCCTGTTGAATAATAATCAGTGACTTTCGTTTACTTTTATTTCTTTATAATGTGTCGTGCTCTGAGAAAACTGGGCATAATTCTTGTGCGTAAATTGTCATCCCAGATTAGCCTGTGCAGTCCGCACAGGCTAATCAGGGACAACAATTTCCGCCTTTATGGAAGTTTTCGTTAAAATGATGTCTCTTCATAGCGAAAATCCAGTTTAGGCTGAAAGTGTCGTCCCTGATTAGCCTGTGCGGACTGCACAGGTTAATCTGGGACGACCTTTCACGCACATGCATTTTGTCCAGTTTTCCCAGAACGCGGCACATATACGCAATTACTGTTTGGCTCCGACTAAGTAGAACTTGACCGTATACGGGTTACACACGTATTATATCGACAAGTATGAATTTCACAACTTTCGAAATGTCCGAAAATTAGAATCCTTCTACGATCAACGGTTGTGGTATTGATTGGAATATTCTTAATATACAGACGCTACAAAATCACATTTTCGTTTTGTGGTGTGCGCTTAAATATCTGAGGTATTTAAGTGGGTGTAAACTGTGGAGCGACTTACACAAATCAAGATCGGTTGCTATGCCTAAGTGAACTTACGAAATACGAAATGTCCAGACATGTCGGAGCTATTTGGTTTTGTCGCCTACACTATCTTAAGGCCATGAGTCATGTGAACAATGTATCTGGAATGATAATCATTATAACACATATTCTCAGCAAACGCAACCAACTTCATTATGTTAATCTTCTCTTCGAAAATGATTGATCCTGGAAATGTCGGAATGCGGACTTTATTATGTTTATCTCTACTCTTACGATTCATTAAACGTATATAATGTGCAATGTCACCTACGTTGAAATGTTCTACAAATCTCTTAAGGCCAGTAAAATATGCCGATTATAATGTTACACTAAAAAAAATAACAGCATGACTATATTTTATTTGCGTTGCAATAAATAAATAACAGCATGACTAAATTTCATTTGCGTTGCAATATTCATGAAACGTGAAATACTTTTTTTAAAAACCCATAAAGGGTCGTTCAAAAAACGGATGATCAAAGAAAGAGAGGTCGCGCTCAGTGGTTCCAACGCTCTGCAACCATTTTCACAGAAAGTTTTAGCCTCTCTAGGCTTAAATGCTTATCAATATTTCGCCGAGAGATAAGCGTTTTACAAATTGATTATAAACAGACACAGTCATGTGACCCCAAAGATGCTGCACTACCGTAGATCCTACAAAGCATTTATTAATATTAAATATAGCAATTTTATAATACTTATACGAATGTATATATTAAAATAATTATGATTACCCATTGGGGGAACTCCAGGCGCCATTTGTTTGTTCCCTAGGTCAATAACGAATATGTCCAGCAATTCCGGAAAGAAATGTTCAACGGAATTCTGGCTGCGCGTATCGAAGGGTATTATGAGAACCAATTTCGGAATCGATGTTCAACAAAATCACCACAGAGTTTGCTTCCTGGAACAGAACATGCGGATTCAAATAACATTGTGTAATTAATTAGTATATACGAGTTCTTTCATACCATATAATAAGATATAAGTATTCATGTTGATTCATATTACAGTGAAAAACAACATTAATTTTGTATTTTAACTGCAATAACTTTGACTAGACCAGTATATAAATATTGTAAGCACCGAAAAACATGTGAAATATTTAAAGTGTTTAAGTGTACAATGCTCAGAATACGAATTGTTTATTTAACAGTATGGTTCATTTACACAAAAAAACAACATTTAGAGTAAAATATCGTGCAAATGAATCTCTATAAATCGTCTAATTGAAAACAACAACACAATATTTCATCGTATTGCAAGTACAGCATGTGTATAGTATGGATATGTATTCGTTTTATTAATTCATTTTAAGCTAATAATCAGCTAAACAATTAAAAGCAAACTAATACCAATGTTTGCCAAAAAAAGAGTATCAGCCGACAAATAATGAGTTTAATATGATTAAACTCCGTTTGTTTCTTTCTATTTATTTTATTTATTTGTCATACTTATATTTTTGCATTTTAAAATTAAGTTTCATGTTCTTTTGTTTGTTTTAATGAACATAAATTAACAGTTTAAACATATAATTGTTGTTTTGGACCCTTGATTATTTTAAGTGTGTAAGTCGAAATCATATGTTAAAACGCTGTTGGAAGACACATTAAAACTGTTAAATAGCGCCCATTTGATGCTTGTGTGTTGATGTGTTACTGATGTATTTGTATAACCACATCTATCAGATTGAAAGCCGCATCAAGGTAAAGATATATGGTGTACGGACCGGTCCAAAAGTCTAAACCGTATGATACGATCTTATCAGACGGTTTAGCTAGAACCGTATCATACGGTTTTGCGACCATAAACCGTCTGATACGATCCTTTCAGACGGTTGTGACTTTTGGACCGATTGTACGCTTTACTGTTTGATTTGAAACCGTATGATACGATTCGTATCATACGGTTAACGATTCGTATCATACGGTTTAGCGTAAACCGTATCATACGGTTTACACTGAATAAATCTATTTTTAAACGGCGCAATAAATTTGCATAAACCGTCTGATAGGATTAACGTACGAACCTGTCCAAAAGTCTTAAAAGCGTATCATACGGTTTAAAGCGTATCAACCGTATGATACGGTTCTAGCTAAACCGTATGATACGATTTAGACTGTTGAACCGATCCGTACACCATAAAGATAAGATGTACGTTCTCATTCTTGACACATGTAAATATACACATGTACTTTATATTCACGCTAATATGTTCAATGTGTATGCATATTAAAAAATTGTAATGTGTTTTGTATCGACTATAACACTTTGCATTAATTGGAAAATATATAAAGTTAATTGCAAAAACAACATTCATTGGGCAAATACAAATTAAACGCTCTTTAATACAAGTAAAACATTGATTGCGTGTGCTAAATTAAGTATATTTATAGGACTTTGTACATAAAGGTTTTGTCAAAAAAGATACAAAGTTACTATTTAGAAAATTGAAAATAAAACTGTTTATATAAAATACTGAAATAAGTTAAGGCAAAAGTAAACAATGCAACATTTTAACGAATATAATTATTTTTGCATCCCTACAGTGTGGAAATAATTTGTATTGGGAATTTGTATTATACTTTTATGTTTACTTTTTCTTTCCTCTGTTACTTTTGTTGATTGGTTGGTTCATTTGTTATCCCCACGCTTTTTGAAAAGCGTGGGGATATTGTGGTTGTCCGTCCGTCCGTCTGTCCGTCCGTCCGTCCTGGCCACTATCTCCTCCTAAACTATTAGCACTAGAACCTTGAAACTTACACACATGGTAGCTATGAGCATATGTGCGACCCTGCACTATTTGGAATTTTGATCTGACCCCTGAGTCAAAAGTTAAGGGGGTTGGGGTGGGGCCGGGTCAGAGATTTTCACTCATTTTTTATTGTTATTTTACATTAACTTCTTCATTTCTACACCGATTCACTTCAAATTGATACTGGACCTCTCTTATGACAATACGGTCAATCTCAGCCATGCATGGCCCCATTCCTAACCCTAGGGCGCCCCGCCAACATAGGCCACACCCACCTAAAATTGCCTTTTACTATAATTCCTTCATTTCTACACGGATTAACTTCAAATTGATACTGAACTTCTCTTATGACAATACGGTCAATCTCAACTACGCATGGCCCCATTATCAATCCTGGGGCCCCGCAAACATAGACCACACCCACCCAAAATTGCCTTTTACTATAATTTCTTCATTTCTACACCGATTCACTTCAAATTGATACTGAACTTCTCTTATGACAATACGGTCAATCTCAACTATGCATTGCCCCATTACCAACCCTGGGGCGCCCTGCCCACATAGGTCACACCCACTCAAAATTGCCTTTTATTATAACTTCTTCATTTCTACACCAATTCACTTCAAATTGATACTGAACTTCTCTTATGACAATACGGTAAATCTCAACTATGCAAGGCCCCATTACCAACTCTGGGGCACACCTAGTCAAACATTCGGCGTGGGGATACGCGTCGGCCTCTCTCGCCCCAGTTCTAGTTAGTTGATGAGTTAGTTTATAATTAGTTGGTTCGTGATCTGTCCATATTTCACATTCGACAAGTTGTCTGCATGGTATGAATCGAAATAGTTAAGCACACAAGTCCAAAGTCAAACATTGTAACGAAATAAGTGATAGT
>VMBQ01011672.1:0-21538 GCA_007657795.1 Dreissena rostriformis | reverse complement strand
TTTTCCTTTTTTTCCTTGTTATCTCAACATTGCTCTGCAAATTTTAACCGAGGCAACTTCCTCGGTGTGCCTCAGCGTGGCTACGGCGCTGCAGTGTACAAACACAAGGTCAGCGTGTTTTATTCTACATATGTCTGTCAATAAACGGGGCTAGCGCTCTTAGAAATTTATAGTAGTCCGGCGGGCGTGAGCTGGAAAATTTCAGTAGCCCGATAGAAAAAAATCAGTAGCCCCCGGGCTCCGGGCAATGGATTTGTCGGACACTGGTTAAAGTTTTGTCATAAGTTTTGCAATATTGAAGATGAGATAGCAACTTGATATTTGGCATGCATGTGTATCTCATACAGCTGCACATTTTGAGTGGTGAAAGGTCATGCTTCAAGGTCAAAGGTCAAAAAAATAATCAAACCCGCGCAGAAGGGGGCATTGTGTTTCTGACAAACACATCTCTTGTTAAGATGGCAATTGGCAATTTTTTTTTTTCTCAATTGGGAAAGTGCCTTTTACAGGTACTTTATCAAGAAGGAAAAAAATCACTGACTTTAATTTAATTTGATTTTTTTCTCAGGGACTACAATCTGGTCAGAATGTGTATCTAAGTGGTGAAGTGTAAATCCTGCATTTTTCTGTTACCAGACGAGCACACCGACCCTGGAGACCTTCCAAGACCTGCTGGACAAGTACCCGGACGTGTTCTACCCGAGCCGCACGGCCAAGTCCCTGCACACCCATTGGCTGCTGATGAAGCAGTACCATCTCCTACCGGACCAGTCCATTCAGCCCATGCCGCGGGGGGATCACATCCTGAACTTCTCCGATGCAGAGGATCTACTCACAGACGAGGATCTGAAGGTTGGAATAGTCCACAACTTTACTGTTAATGTAGATTTATTAATTTTTTTAGACATGAAATTTTTTCACAAAGGGGATTAATACAATTTTGAATTTTTTGCTATCCCATGCCAAAGGCGGAGGGATATAGAACTAGCGTTTTCATTCTGTCTGTCACAAAATTTTGAAATTCGCGGGGGATATCAATGCAACCAATATTTCTGGTTTTATCTTCAATTTGTGGATTTCTTTAATAATGTCTGGTATAAGACTTGTGACTTTGGACATAATTTCGTGGTTAAGAGGACTCGCCAAAATACATGACAATTTGTTTCAAAGTATTTTGCCTTATTAGTCAATTACTTAAAATCAGCATAACAAAAATTCCTTTTGGCTGCAATTTTTCGTCTTTCAGTTTTAGATCACTTTCATTTGCCAAATTAGCATATGTGGACGTGTTTAAAGAAAATATTGTTACAACTTTTTTAATATAAAACAATCTTGACATTTTCCAANTTGCAGGGCATTGTTAGCATGGGAGATAACTAGAGTTAGCGTTTGCAGGGCATTGTTAGCATGGGAGATAACTAGAGTAAGCATTTGCAGGGCATTGTTAGCATGGGAGATAACTAGAGTTAGCGTTTGCAGGGCATTGTTAGCATGGGAGATAACTAGAGTAAGCATTTGCAGGGCATTGTTAGCATGGGAGATAACTAGAGTTAGCGTTTGCAGGGCATTGTTAGCATGGGAGATAACTAGAGTAAGCATTTGCAGGGAATTGTTAGCATAGCAAATAACTAGAGTTAGCATTTGCAGGAAACTGTAAGCATGGGAGATAACTAGAGTTAGAATTGCAGGGAGTTGTAAGCAGGGGAGATAACTGGAGTTAGTATTTGCAGGGAGTTGTAAGCAGGGGAGATAACTAGAGCTAGTATTTGCAGGGAATTGTCAATATGGGAGAGAACTAGAGTTAGCATTTGCATTATATTGTTTGCAAGAGAGATAACTAGAGTTAGCATTTGTGGGGAATTGTTAGCATGGGAGATAACTAGAGTTAGCATTTGCAGGGAGTTATAAGTATGGGAGATAACTAGAGTTAGCATTTGCAGGGAATTGTTAGCATGGGCGATAACTAGAGTTAGCATTTGCAGGGAATTGTTAAAATAGGAGATAACACTAGTTAGCATTTGCAGGGAATTGTTAGCATGGGAGATAACTAGAGTTAGTATTTGCAGAGAATTGTTAGTGGGGGAGATAACTCTGAAAATTACCTGGGCGTCCATCAATTTCATCAGTTCCATTTGTTTCTAAAAAGGCTTCAACTTCTTGTTTCTCTGTGGCCATGATTTTGGTTTATAGCATGTCCTATAACACAGATGTCACTTGTTTTGGCAAGTATCGATACAAGCTTTACTACACTACTTTCTGAAAAATCCCAATCACAACACACAGAGATCCCTCAGGAAACACAATATTAGGCTACACCGCAGTATTCCTATCAGGCTACATACAACAGGATCTTCCATTTCACAGTAATTTCCAGACAGAAGTTTTTCATATCCTGAAAATAGCGGAGCACTGTATCAGTGATGGTCTTAACCATTAAGCCTGCATGAATTATTAGGCATTATACAGTTCAGCTAAGCTTTGACCAATAATTAACTTATAAATGGATGTTTTTTCATAATCTGAGAAAAAAGCTGATACAAACATATTTAATTAACTCAGTAAGAAAATGTTTAAGAAGTTTGTGGCAAGACTTTTTTGAAAAGCATTATATTAAGTGTTTGATAAAGTGCCAGGGCTTTTCACCCTTATATAACAGGGGCCGATATTCGGCCCCTTCCCAATTGAAAATAAGGTCATTTTTTCCCAACAGTGGCACTTAGACATATTGGGCATCTCCCAAATTGAAAGCGATGAGCTCTAATATGATTAAGAATGCATCACAATGTTTCTTTTAATACTTCTGCATAATGAATAAAACCCTGTTTCAAAAACTTTAAAAACACGGTCTTCCCAAAATGAGCAGTTATCGCGCATGAAATTCCCAATTTGAAAGGCTAGGGCCTCTTCCCAATTTCCTGATGAAAAGCCCTGAGTGCCCATATAAAACACAATGTGCAATTACTTGTATTTAACTGTGAGTTTATATAATATTCAATACTTAAGTTATTTTGGTAATTTGACTTTTACACTGGTAAAAAGCACTTCTCAATTTATACAGTTAAAAAACAACACAGCTAGTCATTAAAACCGTTCAAGTTTTGCAATCAATACAAAAACAAACAACTTGGGCAATGTTTAGAATTATATGATAATGTAAAGTACTTGAACTTGTACCTATGATAATGTAAAGTACTTGAACTTGTACCACAGCAAAATTTATGAAAATCATGTAAAATACACCAAACTTGAATGTAATCAAACTATCATGACAAAAAAATGTTTGTAACAATTTCAGTTTAAGTTTCAAAAATTCATTTTTACCGTAATAATTTACCACTTGTGGAAATAACACTCATGACAGGCACATTAACCACTAACATCCCAACATCACTTCCTTTAAATACACCAAAATACAATGCACACCAGTTGACGCTGCATGAATATCTTAAAAATGTCACAACACAGCTAGCTTCCTATTTCAATACTGGCAAACGCTGCCAC
Source organism: Dreissena rostriformis (assembly GCA_007657795.1). Classification (NCBI taxonomy): domain Eukaryota; kingdom Metazoa; phylum Mollusca; class Bivalvia; order Myida; family Dreissenidae; genus Dreissena; species Dreissena rostriformis. The sequence goes on along the minus strand of VMBQ01011672.1, from coordinate 18,037 downwards.
ACATGCCAGCACATAATGGGCAATGAATATTATACATGACCGTGTATGTAAAACTGTGACTGTTCACCTTATAATGTATCCATCAAGTCGCATGTTAATCAATCAATACAGAAGTGTCAATCACTGGTGTGAAACCTGCCATAAATTACTAGTTTTAAAGTCCCCATGGGAACTGTAAAGCACAGCCAGAACATCTTCATATGAAAGCGAAGAAATTCCGGCTCATTACTTGAATCGAAACCTGCCATAAATTACTAGTGAAAAGTCCTCAAGGGTACTGTATAGCATAACCAGCACATGTTCATGCACAAAGCTAAGTCATTCTGGTTCATAACTGGACTTCAATCGAGTAACAGTGATCTGCTGATACTTAATTAAATGAGAAAAACAGGATTTAATGCATATGTGCAAAGTGTTGTCCCAGATTAGCCTGTGCAGGTTGCACAGGCTAATCAGGGACAAAACTTTCCGCTTTTATGGTATTTCTTCCTTTTAAAGAAGTTTCTCCTTAGCGAAAATTCAGTTTAGACAGAAAGTGTCATCCCTAATCAGCCTATGCCCGGCACTGAAAGAGTTAATTGACCATTAATTGTTATGAAAATTTAATATCATGAGCCATTATTAAACAACAGCCCACAGTGGGCAGATATTTGTGTCCCAGTATTAATTGTCCTTACATAATGGCCATGTAAAACAATTACAAACTGCAGTATATACAAATGATCTGTGATGGTTCACAGGCCCCAACATCACAAAAATGGCATGATTTGTAATCAATTGTTTTTATAGGATCATGCCTATTTATACTTACAGAAAATCTTCCAACATGACTGTAAACNAGATTTTCATTTTTTATTGACATTACTTGAGCACATTTCTTTCTTCTGGTATACAGGTTGGAACAACTACCAAATTGTGAGTTTGTCTTTCAAGCTACTCGCTACATGTAACATCACAACAAATACATGCAACGCTATAACTGTTATTATCAGATTGTTATTAGTATATCTAATGTCACATGAGGTAAGTTGCTTATTACACAAATAAGCACACAAAAATACAATAGTTCTATAAATTTGGTTTTCAAACTATAAGTCCTATGAGTCCATTAAAACCATCTTAGCACAACTATGGAGCCTCAGTATAACAGGCTGTAGTTATTAAGATTCCAGTTCTCAGACTCAGCTTAGTGACATTTACATAATTAAGCAGTAGAAATTCAATTCTTTGTGAAGCGCCCAAGGGTGGGTATATTTCCTGTTTTCTGACCCAAAATAGACAATTAGACGTATCAAGTTATAAAGTGTATAAACAATGCCTAAAAATTAACCATATGCAAACAGTGTCATTTTGTGATAAAAAAAAATGTATTGGTTATTGTTTTTAAACTTTGGTGGCATGCAAAGATCCAAAAATCAATATAAAATGGTATGGTACTTTCATTTTTAAACGTATATATAACGTACTTTTTCACTGTTTCAATATTGAACATAGCTGGTTATAGAACACTTCCAAAATCTGAGAACAAGATTTTTTTTTGAGCCAAAAACTTCATAATTTCTTAACACTGTACATGTTTATTTTTGTCTTTATAACATGTTTTTTTTTTTAATTGGCCATTTGAGGATTACCTTTGAAAAAGTGTTGAATTGTTTTAGTCTGCGATATCATTGTTTTAAAATACCCATACTTATAATGGTTGGTTTGGCTCGGTCTTGAATATTGCTGATATGTTCTTTTTTAACCAAACAAGAGTTATTCTAGCCATTTTACATTTAAAATATGCCTTATTTAAGTAACTTATAATGATGATGATTAATATTGACAGGTTTATCACACAATATTTCTGCCAAGAAAAATTATTTTTTATTGACGTGTTGTTTGTTTTTTCTCGAATAGTTGGTAGCTTTCAAAAATTCAAGTGGAGGCTAAACTTGATATAAAATACAGTGTATGGCATAACATGTATGTCCCAACCAGATGGCATACTTTTGAATATCCTTGATGTGCATTTGTTTTCTAGGAAAAAAACAAATATCATGGCATTTGTAAACTCAGACCAAACATTTCCATGATTTTTGTATTAAAGAAACCATGCAGAAGCAGTTGTGCCATTAACTTGAAAAAAAAAGCATTAACATACAGTACAGAGTGCTATAAGTCTGCAGAAAGAAATTATGTTTCACACATGCATACAGCTCAGTTTTCCCAGAGACCGCCTCATTAATTATAAATATTGCAATACAAGAAACACATCATAAACACAGACCTGACCGGATTCTTAGCAAAACAAACATTCTTCATTTACAGTAATTAGGGAGCATTGTACACATGTACCAATGTGTCTGACAGCCAGATGAATGTGGACAGAGTTTCTTGGAAGACCACACTCTACTGCTGCCACATCAGGGAGTTAAATTTACAGCGCTATAAGTTGATCAACACTGACTTTGATGGATTGTGGAACTGTCTTATAAGAACGAATGAGGTTAAAGTACAGTCATGTTACATTTTCTGGACAATTTATCTAAAATTGTTTTCATTTGAATTTTAATCAGTTTTGTTAACTTTTCTGTGTTAAAGCCGGCCGAGTTGATATTTCTTTAAACAATTTGTTTTTCTCAACTGACCAGAATTGATCAGTATTCGTCAGATACATTCTAAAGCTTAACTCTTTCATACCGATTTTCGCAAAAATTGTGCCAACAAATGCCAAAAGCATAAAAAATACGAGACCTAATCATGTACATAACGGAATCCTCAATACTATTATTAACCTGTGATGTATGCACGCTTTGGGTCACGTGAGCGCCAATTTCACGTGATTTCCACTTCCTTGCTTTTCAACACAAAGAAGAAATACTAAATAACACGGTTTCTCCATGGCAAATGGCGTTGTAAACAATGATGCAATGGTCACATGGTTTTACATATGACCCGCGCGTGTTTAAATTTAGATCATATCTGAAATTGAAAAGCCCTATCTTTGCACTGAATTTGGGCATTTCTTGACCGATTTTGACCATTTTTTTTGCACATCTGTCATAAATACCATCACATTTTGACTCCTAATCACTTTTTTGCGACACATAACAAAAATGGGAAAAACTACCAACATCAACTCGGCCGGCTTTAATGATGTGAATATGTTAATATGTGAACAATAGCTTTTAGCTAGATGCCTGTCCGACTGACATTGTGTATGCTGGGTTTGCCTATATAGAAGCATTATAATGTTTAGTGAATAAAATACTCAATAAATAACAAAATATTGTTTCATTAGAGGTGTCACAATTGAAGTAACTTAATTTTGTTTATTTTGATATGTTTCCAATTCTTTGTTGGTCATACAATATATATTTAACAATCACAACATTATATATATGACTCATTTGATAACATAACTGTTAATGATGTCAAGATTCTGATAATTTCACAAAATAATTTTAAATCATAATCATAAGGTATGATTTTATAAGTAAATTGAACATGTCTTAAATGTTGAAATTAACATAATTATAAAAACAAACAAGTGATGTGTTTGTCAAACACTATGTCAAACACTATGCCCCCTTTTGAGCGATTTTGACCCATATATTTGACCTTTGACCTTGAAGGATGACCTTGACCTTTCACCACTCAAAATGTGCAGCTCCATGAGATACACATGCATGCCAAATATCAAGTTGCTATCTTCAATATTGCAAAAGTTATGACCAAGGTTAAAGTTTTGGGACAGAATGACAGACAGAATGACAAACAGGCCAAAAACAATATACCCCCTCTTCTTCGAAGAAGCGGGCATAAAAACAATTAGAAACAACATTGTGTACCTATAGGTTGGGTAAGCTTTCGCAATAAGAATAACATCGATGTCATTGTTTATCAAACTGTGTGTGCTTACTAAAACATGTTCTAGATGTGTTTTATTTTATATGTGATTTGAAGGGAATCATGGGCATTTTCATCCATTGATGTGTACAGTGCAGTTCAAGTGTTTTCCTGAATGATTCGAATAAAACAATACTATATTCTACATAATTTGTATATTTTTTTTTAGTTTAGGAAATATATATTGACAAAAAATATTNTGAAAGAATAACAAATACACAGTACAGTGAAGAACAGTGAAGGACAGATCTTAAACAAATTTTAATATCATACACTATTTATTAATCAGTTCGGGTTTTGTGCTACAGTGATCCTTTCAAAAGCATTGCCTGAAAAATGTACATAAAATATAGTATGAAATTGCCAGAATCAGATCTTTTTTATCACATGCTTTGAACAAGTATACTTAGTTTTCAATGTGCAAGTTCTATAACAAGTGTCCCATTCTACAATGTATCCAAAATTTCAAAGTACATGGACCATTAACTGAAAATGGTAGTGGCAACGCTTAAAACGAGTGAAAATTTAGGAGAATGCGTTTGAACACTCCATAAAGCGCTCCATAGGATCACTTATCTGAGTAATAATGGATCATTTTAAATGACTTCTTTTCTGAGTTATGCTGCTTACAAGTTCTCTTTTAACCATGTGCCCACAAACTTTGCCAGTTTTTACTCCAATTATGGCATCATTTCAACAAACTTAGTGGAGGATGACATGATGTCATTAACCAAATACTACACTTCTAGGCTATTAAGTTCCAGAGCAGACATGTTTTAAGTCATTGCGATGATTTTACCTGACTTAGAAGAAGTCAACTGTACACATACTACATGCAATATATCTCATCTCTATGTCTTGCGATTATGGAGAAGATAATAAAAGATATTAAGCTTTTTACGTATATAAAAATCATGTGGCCTCTAGGGCGTGACAAGTTTGACCACACAGATATAATTTGAACATTGATATACCCCGCCTAATAAATTGTGTTTATGGTACTTCTCATGAATGATATCTATACATCATTAAGTTTCATGTTGAAATCTTCTATAGTATCTGAGATATAGCCCTGAAAAATTACATCATACAAAAACAACAAAGGGCAATTACGCTCATTTAAAAGTGTAGGATTATGGTTCTTGCGCATGGCACTTCTCTTAATTGATATCTATACATCCATGTTTCATGTTGAAATCTTATGTGGTATCTGAGATAAAGCCCAGGAAAGTTACATCATACAATAACAACAAAGGGCAATAACTCTAAATTAAAAAAGTGTAGGGTTATGGTTCTTGTGCATGGCACTTCTGCTCATTGATATCTATACTAGCATGAAGTTTCATGTTAAAATATTGTAACTTATCTAAGATATAGCCCTGAAGAGTTACATCATACAAAAAACAACAAAAGGGCAATAACTCTTATTTAAGAAAATATAGGGTTATAGTTCTTGAGCATGGCACTTTTCTTCATTGATATCTATACACCCATGATGTTTCATGTTGAAATCTTGTATCGTTTTTGAGATATAGCTCTGAAAAGTTACATCATACAAAAAAGGGCAATAACTCTAAATTAAGAAAGGGTAGGGTTATGGTTCATATACATGGCACTTCTCCTCATTGATATCTATACACCTATGAAGTTTCATGTTAAAATCTTGTAGCATTCGGAGATATAGCCGTGAAAAATTACATCATACAAAAACAACAAAGGGCAATAACTCTTATTTAAGAAAGTGTAGGGTCGTGGTTCTTGGGCATGGCACTTCTCCTCATTGATATATAATTATACACCCATGAAATTTCATGTTGAAATCTTATATAGTTTCTGAGATATAGCCCTTAAAAGTTTGTGACAGATGGGCATACAGACAATAAACAATGCCAATTCTATATTAATCTGCCTTTGGCAGGGGATAATAAACTAAAAGGACTGCTATCTGAAATTGCATATCAGATATGGAAGCTATAAAATGTGACTATGGGCATTTTGCTGTCATAGAATATTTTGTGGAAAGTGTATGCTTGTCCTGAAGGGAGGGGCGGTGGGCAGTACACTAATAAACAAGCAAATTTGTTGAATTGATATCCCCCGCCAATTTCAAAATTTTGTGACGGACAGAATGACGGACGGAATGACGGACGGGGGGGATAATAAATGAGCTGTGAACAGTAAAACTGTAAATCTTTATTAGCGTATGAAAGGGACTTCAAGTAAATATCATTTTAATGTAAACAACTATTTATTGCATTGAAATATTTAATACCTTTGTATATATTACTTTAGTAGTTTAAATTACAAATCTATTTCATGTTACTTACACAAGTTATTGTGTATATATTTTACTTGTATTTGCAATAACAACATATTATCAACTGTTAATGACAAAATAGGTAGTTGCAACTCCTAACTTTAAAGTCTTTTAGATTTATAGTGTTAATTGTTCTTGTATAAATTACAAATTACTTCTAATATTTTTGTATCACTAACTGATAATTGAAAAGTTTATTTCTGCAGCTGGATGGGTTAAGTGAATTTAATGTTATATTTACCAAGGTTCCACTTATAGAGATGGATTTGAGATGAATTAAATGTTGAGACTTATTTTAAAAAATAAATAATTTGGAAACCTTCATTTGGGAATTTTTAGGTCCCATTTGGGAATAATTTATACTTTTTTTCAATCGGGAATGAGTCCCCCTACCGGACCCGAATTTGAACAAAAAAAAAAACACTGCCTTCATTCTCAGTAAAAGTTTCAACAGGCTATGCACGTGCTGTAATATAATTGGACGATGCTGTAATATAATTGGACGATTACCATTGAGCTAACAAGTGTTTGGTTTAGCATGTAGATTGCTAGACAAAGGAAGCCAATTTTATTGGAGAGAAAGTTCTCATTTTATGGCCCTTGATCCTTAGGAGCGTCTTTGTTTTATTACCTAATCATGTTCGAAGAATCCAACGCCCTGTTTATTGTCAAAACAAAGATTTTTTAGGTCATTTAACATATGGAAGTAGCTTACTTAGTTAAATACAAATGAGAACTAAACCAACATACACAGACGACATACTTTTTTTTACAATTTTGGCCATTTAAATACAAACAAAAGTTGATTTATTGTCAAAAAATTCACTTTCACTTTCTCCCCATTTTCAGAAAATGACTTGTACATGTTGCATGAAATAATTGTAATAGAACATAAACTGTACATGATGCGCACACATCGCATCAGGTGATATACGCTTGTTCAGTGGTAATACACGGCCGGTAATTACNTGTGAAATTTTCATCCAAAAACGGATTGACCTACTTGCTTTTGCGCGGACGTGACAGAGATAACCAATCAGAGCCATGCTTTTAAATACAGTCAACCAATAAAAACGCCGCTTTCTTACAGCTTTAGGCAAGACACTAATTATTAATTTTATTGAGTACTGCGTTTTTAACGATCTTTGAATACGTAAAGTATAGATATTTTTAAACCAATAGATTTTTATTGAAGCACCGCATCCACACTGCAAAGTTTTCTATTTATATCAATGGTACAGCCCAGTAAAATCGGGCTGTCCATTTTATGGCCGTTTTCGACCTTTTTTTTTTATGCAGAGTTCTATGTTAAGCAGTGTGCTCGGGCAATGGTTATATTAACCGAAGTCCCGAGGGTAAACAACCCCATTAGTCAGTCAGACTTTATGATCGGAATCGAATTGACCGAAAGACTGACAGACCGACATCCAGCAAGCGTAACCGTTTGAAAAATAATAAATTACTTGCTAACTAGGCTTTAGATTTAATTTTATCTATGCCAATAAAAATATATTTGGTGGTAATTACAAGGTAGAAATCCGTCTTTTTTGCGCTTTAAAATTAATAAATAATCGTGTTTGTCGAAATGGACGTATAATATAGAAATCTACTTTCGGTTTTAAAAGCGGTAATTCCCGGTTTAAAAATAATAAATTACTTGCTAACGAGGCTATAGATTTAATGAAAATTTTGCACACTTTTAAATTGCATCTATATTTATTGATTAACATGTTCTTCATTTCAAGGTGTGTGGCTTTAAGAGTAATTGTATAATCTAATAAGTCATTACAATAGTTTGACAGCAACACTTGGACTTTACCTGCCTCACTGAAGGAACACAAGTTTATATTGAACTGTTTCTCATTAGCGACACTTAACCCTTTGAGCGCTGGAACCGAATTTTAAAGGCCTTTGCAAACAGTTTGGATCCAGATGAGACGCCACACAACGTGGCGTCTCATCAGGATCCAAACTGTTTGCTATTCTGATAGTATTCTTTGAAAAAAAAGTGAAGAAAATGCCAATTTTAGAAATTCAGCAGACGACATTTTAGCAGACAACAAATATCTCAGCATGCAAAGGGTTAACCAATATAATGACAATTATCATAATGTTTTATGTATAAGTAATTTTTTATTTATTTTTTAAAGTAAATTTTATGTTTATTTATCGATAATAAACATTAAATTACTGCTACATATATTATGCAGACATAAGTAACCATTATATAACAATTAGACCTGCACACTGAGAGCTTTGTTAAGGATTCATCGATAAAGTATTGTGTAAGTGATAATAGCTTTAATTGGGAATTTGAAACTCCTCTATTTAATAAAACCCCAGGGACATGATTAACAAAATCCCATTATGTTACATAAAAAATAAGGGAATCAAGTTACCTCCAGGTTAAGGACAATTTTTACAGCAGAGGTACGATTAGAAAAAACTTGGTAAAGGACCAACGTATGTTGTTACACAATTAATACCAAACCTTTTTTCCCTTTCACATTCAGGGGAGAATGTTTTAACAAAGTTTTCATTACAAGAAAAAAAAAGAATTATACATAATTATAATGGAAACAAGTTACCCGCTGGACATCGACAAGTTTGACTCCAGGATCAAGATATGAACATTCTTTTTAGAGGACCATGATTATTGATATTACCGTATTTATCCTAATAAACGCGCCCAGGCGCGATGCAAATCACAAAGGGGGTGCGTTTATTTCACCCCCCTTTAGGTATAATATGAGCCAACACCTAAAATGTGTTTACCGGTATTTGCGAAAAGTTCCAAGTTCATTGAGCAATCGTAAACATATCACAATTAGTTTTAACAGAATACTACACCCTATTATCATGCGAGATGAAAGGGCCGTTATCGATATGACCGAAGATATACCTTACACTTACTTACAGGGTCCAAATATTTCTCTTAACTAGACTTGAAAGCCGGGTACTGGCAGGTTGAACTTAAGGAGGAAGATAAGGAGAAGACTGCGTTTCAGGTTGGGGGCCTTGGGTTTTATGAGAGTAATCGTATGCCTTTTGGTTTATCCAATGCACTAGCAACCTTCCAAAGATTAATGGAACGTTGCACGGGACATCTTAATCTCCGAGACTGCCTCATTCTACTTACCCCTTAGCAGCCAAGATATTATTTTGATCACGCCTTCATTTTATTATACGATAGGCGCGCGTTTATTAGGGCGGGAGCGCTTATTAGGATAAATAAGGTATGTTAAATTACAAATATTACACTTCTGGTTCCATGTCATTTGAGAAAAGACAATTTTTTAAGTTAGTTAACTATAGGAGTCTATATAAATCATGTTACCCCTGGGGCATGGCCATTTTCGACCCCAGGGGCATGATTTGAACAAATAAAGTAGAGGACCACTAGAATGATATTACACACAAAATCATTATAAAACCCCTGACTATTAAGGTTTCAGGGAAGATTATTTAAATGTACTTCTTACAAATCTATTTTCAGCTCTGGTGCAACAAAACAAAACAATTTGAACAACTTTGCAAAAGGGTCACCCAAGGATCATTGCTGTGAAGTTTAGTTAAAATCTGTCCAGGGGTTTAGGAGGACAAGGCGTAAAAGTTTATGCATGCACGCACGCATGAACGGACAATCTGTTTTATGGCCAAATTTAACCTTTGACCTCTATATGTGACGTTGACCATCAAGTTAAGGAGTCTCGTCATGATGGTCATTAATTTTGTGGTTAGTTATTTTAAAATGCATGATTTGACCTTTGACACCTGAGTGTGATCTTAACCTGAGGTCTGGAGACTGGTGCTGCACGTGACATGCCTTCTCCTCGAGGTGGTCATTTCAATTTTTGTGGCAAGTTTTTCTTCAAAATTGCATGATGAATGACAAAGTTACAGCTATTTATGGCCAAATTTGAACTTTGATCTCTAATTGTGAACTTGACCTTTGGGGTAAGAAGGTAGGTGTTTCACATTGTCTCGTTATGTGAACATGTGTGGTAATTATTCTTAAATTGCATGTTGAATGACAAGTTACAGTCACACACATACACTTGACCATTGTGTCTGCTATATCAATCTTTTGGCAAGCGGGCTGAACAAATATTGCATTTAAATACAACAAAAATCACTAGTTTGATGTGTTTTTTTGTATCTTCATGATATAAAGTAATTCTTTAAATTCATTAAACACTGATAAATCCTTTGTTAATACTAATGAAGCAATTCAAAATTAGCGATGTAATTCTTTTTACAGACAAATTTGATTTAAAGGTTCAAATAATTTATGTAGTTAAAAATCAATTGTTAATAAATTCAATATCAATTTGTCTTGAAAACTGTGTTTTCAGAACCAAGCAGAAGCTAAAGATACACATTTGTAACACAATACTTAAAAATGCTTAACAAAAAGAATATTGAGGATGATAACAGCTATACAAAAAAAACAGCTGTGTAGCCTTACATAATTCAAAGAAAGACACAAAATGTTACTATGACAACTATTACAATCCAGACAGTTTCAATGACATTAGCTAAAGTCATCAACAAAGATACCAGACTAGAATGGCATGCAACTAGCTAACTTCCAAAAATACACATACTACTTGGTATGGTGTTATGCACAAGACATATTTTACAAGCCAACCTTTCTTAATGCACTCAAGTTTTTTTCACTTAACAATATTGAACAGGCAGTTTGGAGTAAGCATTTGCAGGGCATTGTTAGCATGGGAGATAACTAGAGTTAGCGTTTGCAGGGCATTGTTAGCATGGGAGATAACTAGAGTAAGCATTTGCAGGGAATTGTTAGCATGGGAGATAACTAGAGTTAGTGTTTGCAGGGCATAGTTAGCAAGGGAGATAACTAGAGTTAGCATTTGCAGGGCATTGTTAGCATGGGAGATAACTAGAGTTAGCATTTGCAGGGCATTGTTAGCATGGGAGATAACTAGAGTAAGCATTTGAAGGGAATTGTTAGCATAGCAAATAACTAGAGTTAGCATTTGCAGGAAACTGTAAGCATAGGAGATAACTAGAGTTAGAATTGCAGGGAGTTGTGAGCAGGGGAGATAACTGGAGTTAGTATAGCAAATAACTAGAGTTAGCATTTGCAGGAAACTGTAAGCATGGGAGATAACTAGAGTTAGAATTGCAGGGAGTTGTGAGCAGGGGAGATAACTGGAGTTTGTATTTGCAGGGAGTTGTAAGCAGGGGAGATAACTAGAGCTAGTATTTGCAGGGAATTGTCCATATGGGAGAGAACTAGAGTTAGCATTTGCAGGATATTGTTTGCAAGAGAGATAACTAGAGTTAGCATTTGTGGGGAATTGTTAGCATGGGAGATAACTAGAGTTAGCATTTGCAGGGAGTTATAAGTAAGGGAGATAACTAGAGTTAGCATTTGCAGGGAATTGTTAGCATGGGCGATAACTAGAGTTAGCATTTGCAGGGAATTGTTAAAATAGGAGATAACACTAGTTAGCATTTGCAGGGAATTGTTAGCATGGGAGATAACTAGAGTTAGTATTTGCAGAGAATTGTTAGTGGGGGAGATAACTCTGAAAATTACCTGGGCGTCCATCAATTTCATCAGTTCCATTTGTTTCTAAAAAGGCTTCAACTTCTTGTTTCTCTGTTGCCATGATTTTGGTTTATAGCATGTCCTATAACACAGATGTCACTTGTTTTGGCAATTATCGATACAAGCTTTACTACACTACTTTCTGAAAAATCCCAATCACAACACACAGAGATCCCTCAGGAAACACAATATTAGGCTACACCGCAGTATTCCTATCAGGCTACATACAACAGGATCTTCCATTTCACAGTAATTTCCAGACAGAAGTTTTTCATATCCTGAAAATAGCGGAGCACTGTATCAGTGATGGTCTTAACCATTAAGCCTGCATGAATTATTAGGCATTATACAGTTCAGCTAAGCTTTGACCAATAATTAACTTATAAATGGATGTTTTTTCATAATCTGAGAAAAAAGCTGATACAAACATATTTAATTAACTCAGTAAGAAAATGTTTAAGAAGTTTGTGGCAAGACTTTTTTGAAAAGCATTATATTAAGTGTTTGATAAAGTGCCAGGGCTTTTCACCCTTATATAACAGGGGCCGATATTCGGCCCCTTCCCAATTGAAAATAAGGTCATTTTTTCCCAACAGTGGCACTTAGACATATTGGGCATCTCCCAAATTGAAAGCGATGAGCTCTAATATGATTAAGAATGCATCACAATGTTTCTTTTAATACTTCTGCATAATGAATAAAACCCTGTTTCAAAAACTTTAAAAACACGGTCTTCCCAAAATGAGCAGTTATCGCGCATGAAATTCCCAATTTGAAAGGCTAGGGCCTCTTCCCAATTTCCTGATGAAAAGCCCTGAGTGCCCATATAAAACACAATGTGCAATTACTTGTATTTAACTGTGAGTTTATATAATATTCAATACTTAAGTTATTTTGGTAATTTGACTTTTACACTGGTAAAAAGCACTTCTCAATTTATACAGTTAAAAAACAACACAGCTAGTCATTAAAACCGTTCAAGTTTTGCAATCAATACAAAAACAAACAACTTGGGCAATGTTTAGAATTATATGATAATGTAAAGTACTTGAACTTGTACCTATGATAATGTAAAGTACTTGAACTTGTACCACAGCAAAATTTATGAAAATCATGTAAAATACACCAAACTTGAATGTAATCAAACTATCATGACAAAAAAATGTTTGTAACAATTTCAGTTTAAGTTTCAAAAATTCATTTTTACCGTAATAATTTACCACTTGTGGAAATAACACTCATGACAGGCACATTAACCACTAACATCCCAACATCACTTTCTTTAAATACACCAAAATACAATGCACACCAGTTGACGCTAAATATCTAACAAATGTCACAACACAGCTAGCTTCCTATTTCAATACCGGCAAACGCTGCCACACATGCCAGCACATAATGGGCAATGAATATTATACATGTACGTGTATGTATAACTGTGACTGTTCACCTTATAATGTATCCATCAAGTCGCATGTTAATCAATCAATACAGAAGTGTCAATCACTGGTGTGAAACCTGCCATAAATTACTAGTTTTACAGTCCCCAAGGGAACTGTAAAGCACCAGCCAGAACATCTTCATATGAAAGCGAAGAAATTCCGGCTCATTACTTGAATCGAAACCTGCCATAAATTACTAGTGAAAAGTCCTCAAGGGTACTGTATAGCATAACCAGCACATGTTCATGCACAAAGCTAAGTCATTCTGGTTCATAACTGGACTTCAATCGAGTAACAGTGATCTGCTGATACTTAATTAAATGAGAAAAACAGGATTTAATGCATATGTGCAAAGTGTTGTCCCAGATTAGCCTGTGCAGGTTGCACAGGCTAATCAGGGACAAAACTTTCCGCTTTTATGGTATTTCTTCCTTTTAAAGAAGTTTCTCCTTAGCGAAAATTCAGTTTAGACAGAAAGTGTCATCCCTAATCAGCCTATGCCCGGCACTGAAAGAGTTAATTGACCATTAATTGTTATGAAAATTTAATATCATGAGCCATTATTAAACAACAGCCCACAGTGGGCAGATATTTGTGTCCCAGTATTAATTGTCCTTACATAATGGCCATGTAAAACAATTACAAACTGCAGTATATACAAATGATCTGTGATGGTTCACAGGCCCCAACATCACAAAAATGGCATGATTTGTAATCAATTGTTTTTATAGGATCATGCCTATTTATACTTACAGAAAATCTTCCAACATGACTGTAAACATGGTGAAATATAACCCAGGATGCATTTTCTTACATTGCTTAAAGTGATATTAGACAAATCTTTCACTGTTGAATTGAGCTGAAAAGAATTAACAGGTCAAACGAGTTAGTTAAAATGTGGTAACTGACCAATTATCTGCAACTAATCTTGCTACCAGTTGTTTATAAAATATATATATTATATTCGATATTTTACGTGACTAACCCAGTCCTCAAAGCCGAGCGGAAGTGCCGCGTATTTACGAAAGCGATACGATTTGAGTCTTTCTCATAAAGTCACTTTACTGACACCTCATTTATAACATATTTCTTTGAAGAAGTATGGCCGAAGATGTGGATGACAGAGACACCAAGGTAAATGTATTAATAATTTCAGAATTGTCATATGTTTTCGCAGTGAGTCCCAGATTTTAAACTTACCAAAGTTACGTCAAAAACAAAAGTATGGTTGATATTCAAATGCATTATTTTTCTCTTTCCAGAATATAGTTTTAGTATGCTGATGCTGCATTAACAAATATAAGTGTATATGAAGTGAAAACACCAAAAATAAACAACAGTTGCGATAGACAACTATATACTGTTAGATGCGTCTAATATCACTTTAAGGATATGGCTTCATAAAATTATGATAAAATGAATGGATTCAACCAAGCTATATTATGATAACATAAACCATGCAAGAACAAGGCCCTAAATGCAATAATGGATTCATATTGAACTGGAACCAAAGGCATAGCAACAATGCTTGATATTTCTGTGACCCCATGCAGCACTTCTGCTTATGCAATTGTTTCAAATACAAATTCCAGCTGTCCCAAGACACTCATCAATGTCTAAGCCTGCAGAAAGCATTACTTTCCAACGCAAGCCTCATCATTATAGTGATTTCTAAATAGCCACAACAAAAAAATGAACAAACTTGGACACATTTTAACTAAAATAACTAGTCTTTGAAAAATAACTATCCTTATTTTGTTAATTTTTTTTTCGGGGGGGGGGGGAGTTTAAACTATAACCCTGCTCTGAATAATTTGTGGTCAATGGGAACAATCAAATCCAGGTTAAGACAACTGAAGCTATTGATCCCATTAAACAGTAATAAAATATACAATCAAAAAACATCCTTATACCTTGTTATACAGTTTATTTGGTGTGTTAACTGTTTATTGCTGTTTCATGTTAACATGGGTTATTGTTTAGATCCTGGTATTATGGGAATTTTAAATGTAGTGTCCTTGGTTAATATTTATAGTATATATATAGGCTACTCTTTTTACATTTTATTTAGTTGACATTAAATTTACAATTTTTGTGAAATCAAGTGTTTTTGTTGTATAATAAATTTGTGGATTTTTCAATAGTGTCTGATGTACATTGTATTTATTTTGGAGCTCACCCAGAAAATCCATGATTTTTTTTTGTCTGAAGAATATAATTAATTTCACAGTAGTTTTGCTCAAGGTCCATATGGTAGCAGATACTACTTAAAGATTATAAAGCTAAAAGGCTTCAACTCATTATTCCCTAAATGCCAGCGAAACCTGTGATGCAGATGAAGAGATTCGGTGACAAATCTATTTTTATCAGTCTCTTAGCAATCAATGTCTCAACACAATGCTGAACGGCTCTCCGTTACTTTAGCGCTGTAGCGAGTGCCGATCAATATTTCATCAGGAACGACTGGGAAATTATACAGTCAGAGCCATATATAGCCAATGACAGATTTCATATTAGACCAAGATACATATGGGGTGATTATTTGATAATCTGATGCTGGCAACTCTTTGTTTTTATGTGAGCTGAAAAATAGTGGCCCAATAAACTTTCAAAATAATGTTCACTTAACCCTTTATCACTCAAGAAACACATTTAAACCTGTTTGTAGTTCATTAGAAAATCAAATTAAATTACAGACTGTTATTGCTAGATTCGAGTTTTAAAGGCTTCATTAGCAACCCTAAGATACTTATGAACAGCAAACAGCATAAAACCTGAGCAGTCTGTGAGTAAATCACAGGCTGTTCTGGTTTTATGCTGGGTGGATAATTATAGCCATTTTCACTTAACATCTGAGTGGGCAAGGGTTAAAGGCCCAATACATTTTCAATATAATGTTTATTAAATGGACTTTTTTTTACTCAATATTTTGTTTCTTTTGTGATTTTGACCACACTCAGGTCTTGCAAGGATGGATCCTGATGTTGTATGTTTATTTTTTATGTAAATTGCACTGCAAGTTATGATAATCAAAAATACAGAAATACTGTGTGAAGATGGAAGTTGAAAACATAAAAAGCAAAAGTGTCATTTACTGATAATTAATTAAAAATATTGTACGTACGATCTAAATCATTTTCAATTTTATTATCATGTTAAATGGGAAAAGTGATTCCAAAGATTATAAAACATTGAATTCAAAGGAAAACTCATTCAGTGCTTTGATTTATAGCTGCAATATTAATTTTTGTTATCCCTAAAATAAAATGTTGCACCAAGTAATTGATAGAAAATACCACTTTGTCATATTATTTGACAGACCCTTAATAAATATGTTATTTCTGACTTCTAGTATATTTAATCAATCTGCACACAGCACACACACTGCAATATAATAGTCAATATTGTGTATTGATCATAATATACGAGCCTTGCTCTGGGAAAACGGGACTTAATGTATGTGCTTTAAGTGTTGCCACAGATTAGCCTGTGAAGTCTGCACAGGCTAATCAGGGACGACACTTTCCACTTTAATGGTATTTTTCGTTTAAAGTCTCTCCTTAGGGAAAATTCAGTTAAAGCGTACAGTTTCTTCCCAGATTAGCCTGTGCATACTGCATAGGCAAATCTAATACAACCCTTTATGGTTATGAATAACTGGTAACCCCACTTTTCCCTGAACAAAGCTCATATTGACCATTTCATAGTGCATTATCCAGGAAGTGTGAAAAGGTTAATGTACGTATGACTGAAATAATTATGAATTTGGCAATCACCGAAAAACATTAATTTTATAACTAGAAAAACCAAAATACGTATTTAAAAATATAGCAAACAAAATATGTATTGTGTGAACATTTCAAAACGACACAATGACTATGCTGACTTCATTAACGGCACATTCATTTACATGATACATTACAAACTTTTAAGTCATATGCGCTTTCAAGGTCTGTTGCACCAACAACATCTGAATGGTATATTCTTGCCATTTTCACATGACATGTTCTATTTAATATTTTGATATACAAATATACTGTACTACACTATTGTTGTCAACTTGCATGTCAACTTATACATCGATTTAATCATTGGAAATAAAGAACAGACTCAACACAAGTAATAAATAACAAGAAAAGCATGTCAATAAATACATCCCGACTGTTATAATAGACTATGCAGTTTTACTTGATCTCTCAGTTTAACACAAAAAACAACAACACCAACATAGTTTCATGTTTGTATTGCTTTAAAATTAAATCAATGTTAAATGACAATATTAAATGCTCATAATCAAAGAGATATACCTGTAGTCAGTATATAGTATGTCTCTGTCTAAAGTGTTATTTTCGCTCTACATGTATTTTGTTCTTAAATCTGTGAAAAGAAGTAGAAAACTGTTTATTTGTGAAGAGGGCACTTCAAACTACTGCAGTTAGAATGTATTATGTTTGTGATTTCTTCAAAACAACCAATATGTTGACAAAGTAGTTATTCAATAACATAACTTTAACAGCAAATTTTGCCTTTAAATTAACAGAAAATCATGATAACAAAATGGAGTGGTTTAAAGAATATAGTCAAGTACTACTACTGAGAGAGACGTTGCGTATTTAATAAATACCATCAGAATTAATGACTGAACAATTTTAAAAAAGGCCTCCATTTAAACAGAAAATTACAGTTTCATTCAGAGTTTAAAATGACAAGAAATCTGCTATCTGCTTGAGTTGGATCAGTATGTGAATAAATAAATGTTCTTGCCAATTAAAAGAGCAATACTGTATTATAACTAACCCT
>VMBQ01011671.1:0-21669 GCA_007657795.1 Dreissena rostriformis | reverse complement strand
GGATGGGAGAGTCCACTAGGCATAAATGGGTTAAGGTTGACCTTATCAAGGCAAGATAAGCTATTTTACGGCAGGGTTCAGGGCAGTGTATCTGATTGTGCCTTTGGAAGCGTGGAGTAAGCTTTTTTAGTGATCTTATTAATGTGTGAACTCCAATTTAGGTCTTCAGAGATTGTTACTCCAAGGTATGGGTTTTATGGAACTTTTTGGAGGATGTGATTTCCTAGCTGGTGAATTTTTGAGGA
Source organism: Dreissena rostriformis (assembly GCA_007657795.1). Classification (NCBI taxonomy): domain Eukaryota; kingdom Metazoa; phylum Mollusca; class Bivalvia; order Myida; family Dreissenidae; genus Dreissena; species Dreissena rostriformis. The sequence goes on along the minus strand of VMBQ01011671.1, from coordinate 21,424 downwards.
TTTCTGGTTTATGGTCAGGATTCTCCATGTTTTGGCCCAGCTAGGCTTCTTGTTGGTTCAGGTCTTGCTGAAGAATATCATGGACTTCAGAATGTGTGGCATAGTAGGCAATCGTCTTCAAATAGACGGACAGAGGACTTTACCAAATCTGGCAGATCATTGATGTGACAGAGGAATAGCAGGGGGCCTATGACTGCGCCCTGGTGTTCACCTGAGTCGACTGTAGCCATATTGGATTCCCTTCCTTCCACAACAATACTCCTGTCTTTGAGGAAGTCTTCGAGCCAGTGGTTGATGTTACAAATGACGCCATACTGCTGTAACTTATGTAAAAGCTTTTTAATATGTGAGACAGTATTGAAAGCCTTGCTAAAGTCAAGGATAGCCATGTCTATCTGTGTACCAGAATCATAGTTGGTAAGTAGGTCGTTAACAGTGGTCAGCAATTGTGTTTCACAGGTGTATCAAATTTGGAGGCCATGGTTAAAGTAAGTAAGGCTCGATTGGTCATTGTTTGCTCAGGTACAACTTTTAAGTACCCCAGGTACTCTTAAAAATACTAGAAGTACCCGGGGTACTGAAAGTATACTTAAAAGTACCCCAGTGTAGGCCAGATGCCTTTAAGCGTATTTTCCGTACCCGGGGTACATTTAAGTATACTTAAAAAGAGTACTCGGGGAACTTTTAAAATAGTTCCTGAGCTGACAATGACCAATGGAGCGTTAGGAAGGATGCTATTATTCTACAGGTTGGTAAGGATGTGTTCACATATGATTTGCTTTAGTAGCTTGCATGTTACGCAGGTAAGGGGAACAGGTCTGTAGTTTTCATCCAGATGGACCATCGCCTTTCTTTAAAACAGTTAAGATGAAAACGTCTTTCAAATCACGAGGAAGTTTATCTGAGACTAAAGATATTTGGAAGATGGTTGATAGTGCAGGTGCCAACTGGTGGTGGTAATCTAAAATCTTGCTTAGACAATTTATTTAGAATTCACTTTGATAAACATTAACAAGAAACGTTATAACATTTGTCACATTTATTTTCTATAAAAAATGTAAATTACTTGGTTATTCTAAATACATGTATGCAAAGACAAATGTGTTTCACATAATATAACTTAACCCTTTTAGCGCTGGAACCGAATTTTGAAGGCCTTTGCAAACAGTTTGGATCAAGATGAGGCGCCACAGAACAAAGGCGTCTCATCAGGATCCAAACTGTTTGCTATTCTGATAGTATTCTTGGTAACAAAATCGAAGAAAATGCTAATTTTAGAAATTCGGCACAGAACATTTTAGCAGACGACAAATTTCCCAGCATGCAAAGGGTTAATAAGCAGTACCATACATTTATTTAGTAAAACACGACTATATAAATAAATAGACATGAAACCAAATCAATGATCAAATATATATATTGCAAGACTAAGTATGTAAAGCAAATTCAAAGCTTATAATACATGGACATTTTTCTTAACAGCATAACAGTAGAAACCTTCAAAACTTGGAGATTCTTTGGACCATGATAAAAGTCGGTTTTAGAAATTATCCCGTTTAGGGTTTCCACTGGATTATACTCACACTTACTGCAGTGTCTTACTAACTGTATCACTTCCATCATCCAAATGTGGTATATTCAGTATAATAATAGAATCCTTGTACAGTACAGTATTTTACACAATGTTTGAATGAATTTGAACAAGACAATTATTAAAAGTTATATCTGCAGTACGGTAATTACTCTTAAGTTTTCGGACACTTACATTTTTTGATCGTGTCCGAAAATTTAAATACAACAAATAATCCAAAAATACATGGTCCGAAAATTTAGAGACAAAAAATATGTGTGTTTGAAAATTAAGAGACACTCTTCAAATATTGCATTGACGGTCTAATACGGTAATAATGTGTAAAGCGTAATTTTTTTTAAACGTATTAATAGAACGTGCTGGCAAAATACCATGCGGTATAGTATAAATTACTGTTATGTATGTTTCACTTTAAGCTGATAGGTGAAACAATTGTCTATTACCGCTATACATCGTTATCTACCCAATAATGCAAATGTAATGGCCCATTGCCCTAATCATTCGTTTGCGAGGTTTTATGACCTTAATCTGGTTGTAAAAACGCATGCTCGGAGTGTCATTCTAAAATAAACTGTCCGAATATTTAGAGTCTTCAATTTTGGCCAAAAATGGGGGTGTCCGAAAATTTAGAGTGTCTGAAAACTAAGAGTAAGTACGGTAATGTATATTAAAGTTGAAAAACCCGTAATTGGTCGAGGCATGTCAAAAGGCATAAAAACTTAAGATAGATGCATACATAAAATAAATAAGAAAATATGTCCAACGTGATTATATGTTTGTTATCTGATTAAAATGGCAATAACATGAAATACTGGATTATGAGATTCCTGCCGCTCCAAATGTACCAACACTTGAAAAATATCAAGAACACTGAACAAGCATTACAGCTGAAGCGTTTAACATGAATTGACTGCAAACATAGGCCTGTAACAGGTCCCATTTAAATGGCAACATGTCTTTTGCATAATTTTAGTTATTGTACGAGAAAAATAGGATATTATTTTTAACCAATTGATGTAAAGTTTCAATAAAACAAATTCAATACAAAAAAAATAAGAATGCAAAAAAAAAGGTCTTCCTACTGTATGAGACAAGTTTGCCCTTTTTTGATGGTTTTATTTCCATTATTGCTTTCTTATTAAGCAATTATTAAATGCCAGGTTGCGCTTCTGCGCCAGCCCTTTTTTAATCCACTCATTTGTTGTAGTGTATTTCTGTCACACAAATGAACTAGGAAATTTGGAGAGCGGAAATTTAAAAATATAGATACGCCTTTTCTGTTTTCTAACAAATTTGTATGAGAAATGTTTAGTTAACAACCAACACTAAAATTTCACTTTAATTTTTCTGTCCAGTGTCCCAAAGCTTTCTCTACTCGTAACAAAGTGACCAAGAACAGTAGGGCTACTGCAAACACGCTGAAAGATGACATGGCCTGGTAGACGAAACGTGGGGCAAATATCTTCCACACCATCAGGTGGCGGCGATGTATTGTGGTGGCTATAATGCTACCCAGTAACTGAAACACACATAACATGCATTTGATAGTACAGTTATGTTAACACTATTTTGAATCGAAGAACACCCATATTTCATGTACAATTTGTAAATCCTTTCTAAAGCTTGAAAAGTGTACACAAGATATTCTGACATTTACAACATCATGTCATTCACTTTAAAGTAGGTCCATACATATTCATGATATTGCCAAATAAAACCTTTGTAGCACAGAGAACATTGTTGTCTTTCCTTATGTATACAAGTTTCATATCAAATAACATCATGATAATGGTAAAATTAAGTATCATTTTAGCAAATGGACTGCAGTTAAATGAAACAGTAACTCAGTATTGATACTGTTATTTCTGATAGGCCAATATTATTTGTGATAGACATGTACATTTAGTATATACACTTACCACCTTGACATCATGACTTGTTAAAATAGAATACTAATGACTTGCACGAGTATCATGACTTAACAACATTACAAATGTTAGTATTAAAGGGACTTGTTCTTAGTTTATCAAAATGAGAATTTTTTAATTTTTTGTCACAGATTCAAGAAATAAATGAACAATGTACATCAGTGTGCAAATTAACACTAATGCCGCAGACTTATACTAAAAATACACTTTCGTTTACGAAAAATCATCGTTAGAAATTTATAAAATTATTAAGCGTCTCAGACCCGAAACGATCTAAAAATTTCGATTTCTTGTGTTATCGTTACATTTTGGATAGTTATACAAAGTATAAAATAAATGGCAGCCCATGTGAAGACGGATGGTCAGGTCCGCACATAATCGTAAAGATGACCCGAACATAAACTCTGAATTACACATGTACGCANACTATAGATTTAACGCGGTGTATTAACACCCGTGCAAACTGCCAGATAAAATCAATAAATACACAACCCCTCTCATGATACCCTCCAGTATGCCAATTATCATCTCGTTAATTGATGGCAGCTGTTATGCAAACAAAGACGGATGCACTAAAAAGAAGTCTGCACTGAACAAACAGATATACATTTTTTTTTGGTAATTTGTTTGCATAAAAAAAAAAAAAAATCGAATATTCGAATATGAATTTTGGATTCGAATATTCGGCCGATTTTCGAATATTCGAATATTCGGTCCCATCCCTAATAAAAATGCCTTTTCTGTTTTCTAACAAATTTGTATAAGAAATGGTGAGTTAACAACCAACACTTAAATTTCACTTAAATTTTTCTGTCCAGTGTCCCAAAGCTTTCTCTACTCGTAACAAAGTGACCAAGAACAGTAGGGCTACTGCAAACACGCTGAAAGATGACATGGCCTGGTAGACGAAACGTGGGGCAAATATCTTCCACACCATCAGGTGGCGGCGATGTATTGTGGCGGCTATGATGCTACCCAGTAACTGAAATGCACAAAAAAATACATTTGATACTACAGTTATGTTAACACTATTTTGAATTGAAGTACCGGTAAACCCATATTTCATGTACAATTTGTAAATCCTTTTTAAAGCTGGAAAAGTGTACACAAGATATTCTGACATTTACAATATCATGTCATTCACTTTAAAGTCGGTCAATACATATTGCCGAATAAAACCTTTGTAGCACAGAGAACATTGATGTCTTTCCTTATGTATACAAGTTTCATATCACATAACATCATGATAATAGTAAAATTAAGTATCATTTTAGCAAATGGACTGCAGTTAAATGAAAGAGTAACGCAGAATTGATAATGTTATTTGTGAAAGGTCAATATTATTTGTGATAGACACGTACCTTTAGTACATACACTTACCAAATTGACAGCATGGATTGTTAAAATAGAATACTAATGACTTGCATGATTATTATGACTTTACAACATTACAAATGTTAAGGTTGTGGCCATCATTTTGTATAAATTGGTATATCCAATAATTTAGACTGCTAACCTTATTTTATCATGGATTTATTTTAATGAAAACTGTACAAGTCTACTAATTTATATCTGTACAAACTGATGACATCAATTTTATACTACAGACCTTTATCTTAAAAAGAAATAATATGTAATGAGTTGTTTAAAAGAAAAAATACTGGTACAATCTGATGTTAATATTTCTTTATTTCAGCCTTGCTTTGAGGAAAAGGGGTTTAATGCATGTGCGTAAAGTATCGCCCCAGATTAGCCTGTGCAGTCTGCACAGACTAATCAGCGACAGCACTTTCCGTTTTAATGGTATTTTTTGTTTCAAGGAAGTCTCTTCTCAGCGAAAATCCAGTTAAGGCCAAAAGTGTCGTCCCTGATTAGCCTGTGCTTGTATGTCATTTATCATGTGAAAAATGTGCACAGACCAAACTGATTAAAAAATAAAGGACGAATTTGAAGAATAGGGTCAATGTTGGAAAGCTAACGCTAGGCTTGTCCCTACAATATAATTTAGCTGGGACCTGTGAAAACCGTATTTAAAGCTTGTGCATTAGGAATTGTCCAACATTGTGCAGAGTACACAGGCTAATCTGGGACGACACTTTCCGCTTTAAAGGAATTTTTCCATTAAAAGGAAGTCTCTCCAAAATGGAAATCCAGTCTAGACTGAACACGCTTATCTGGGAGATACTTTACGCACATGCATTAAGCCTGGTCTTCCCAGAGCACGGCTCAAAATATTATCACATTATCAGCCATACTGTCCTGAATATTGTCTCACCTTGAGTCCCTGCATAAGGTACGTGGTGGACACCAGTTTCAACAGCAGCTCTCTGAACACTGCACGATTGATGAACATCACATAGTCCCCCTGCCAACCAGCATCTCCGAGACGAGTGGGAAATAGGAAGCCTGTAGGATTGGGGTAAAAATATGAGCCTCGTTCTTGGAATATAGGGCTAAATGCATGTGCGTAAAGTGCTGTCCCAGATTAGCCTGTGCAGTACGCACATGTTAATCATGTTCATGTACATCACTTTCAGCTTAAACTGGATTTTGGTTTTAGAAGAGACTTCAATTAAATGAAAATTACATAACAGCGGGAAGTATCGTACCTGATTCGCCTGTGAATACTGCACAGGCTAATCTGATACAAAACTTTTCACACATGCATTAAGCCAAGTTTTCTCAGACCAAGGCTTATATGTTTGTGATCAGTGATTGAAATATGCAGAAGTCCGCAAGCCCTGCAATGGTAAATTTTGTATTGAGCTTGCTCAGATTTTCGCTTTTCAAGAAAGGAAATAGACAAAATGTCAGCTGGTCAAATCACTATAATGGAGAAATACAGTAGACAAACATACAAAGAAAATGTGAAGGCTTGAATTCATAATAAAATTTATTTATTATTAACATTTTATTGATAATGGTTTTTTAATCAAAGCCACTTAGATTTTTACTGGTAGATGCTTAACAACCTTCCATCTTTTACTAGCCAAAAGGGGCCATCACTCTTTTTTGTACACATGGTGAAAAGATATGAATTGTGCTCTGAGAAAAGGGGGTTAAATGCATGTGCGTAAAGTGTCCTCTTAGATTAGCCTGTGCAGTCCGCTATTCAGGCTAATCAGGGACTACACTTTCAGTCTAAACTGAATTTTCGTCAAGAAGAGTCTTCCTTTAAAAGTAAAATACAGTAAAAGCAGAAAGTGTCGTCCCTGATTAGCCTGTGTGGACTCCATTACATGCATGGATATGCATTAAACCCCTTTTTCACAGAGCGAGGCTCATATGTATATATACAAAGAAAATCTGAAATGGTTAAACTGGCGTGTGATTGAAGCCATATTCAGATAAACTGAAATGGGCTTTTTACTCTCACCAGATATTGGTCCTTTGGTGCAAGGCCAGAGTATCAGCAGAGGGGACAGAAATGTGAAGAGGATCTCTGCGGCGAACATGTTGCTTGTGATCATCGCCGCGGGCAACAGCTTGTTTCCCCAGTCTCCATGGAAACCTTATTGAATTAGAAAGCTTGTACATGTATAAGTTTATTTATGTGATAAAATCATTGATAACATGAGGTTGAGGTAGGTTGGAATTTTGATTGTGGTTTGTTGTGAAGGGTATACATTTCATCTGAATACTAGTTACTAGTTACTGTATAAAACTGTTTTGTAAACGTAAACTCCATTGATAACAAACCAGTGACATAAAAAAAAACAACAACAACTGACGACAACTGGATCATATGAATAATAAAGCTGTTTTTTTCCAACATGCAAAGTCATATTAAATTTATTATATTTATATCATATAGTAATGCAAACAATTTAAAACAAACAAGCAAATTCGTTGAATTGATATCCCCGCCAAATAAATTTTGTTTATGGATGGGTGCAAATCGGACGGACTGATGGATGGACGGACAACGCCCATTCTATATCCCTCTGCCTTTGGCGGGAATAAAAAGACTAATCAATGTTCACATAAAAAAAACTCCTGTGTCATCAGCCGATTACACCTACCGATACTTAAGAAATAGTACTTCTTACCAACAAAGGCTGCTTCAAAGCGAATAGCGGGGATGGTTGCCTGGTGTCCGAAGCCATAGAAGAAAGACCACATCATACACAGCCATGCCACCAGGCCTGGTAGTATCATATCTACAGACATATACATGTAAGAGCTTGCATGTGCGTTAATTGTCATTCCAGATTAGCCTGTGCAGTCCCCACAGGCTAATCAGGGACAACACTTTCCTCTTTTACGTAATTTTGTGTTTGAAGGAAGTCTCTTCTTAGCACAAAATCCAGTTTAGGCGGAAAGTGTCCTCCCTGATTAGCCTGTGTGTAATGCACAGGCTTATCTGAGACGACACTTTATGCACATGCGTTAATTCCAGTTTTCACAAAACTAGGCTCATAAAAAGAATCATTTAATACCAGATCTTGCATTTGCTTTTGAAAATAGAATGTACAGTCTACCGATAATCAGTGGTTGCAACTATTGCATAAATCAACTCCTTCTGTTAATTCTTCCTGACACTTGCTAATATTGGATGATTTGCTAATATAAAGAAAGTTTTCACAGGGCTGAGCATAACAAATTCATGCCCAAATTGAAATCAACTATAAATTTAAGGTTTAATTGTGTGTCAATAGGTATGTATGAGCAACATCAAAGAGTGAAAAACTTATATTTAGAAAAATCACTTTAATTTTTCACTACATGTCCATTCTTACATGATGGAAGTTTTTGAACTCACAGGTCAAATGTTGTTTGGTAAGGGAATAATTAACGGATTACCAAAACTTTCTACTGACCAATAATCGATTTGTGACTGTGATAGTACAGACAAATATGAGTTGGGTCATGCAAAAATGGATCATATGCCACACGCGGCCAGCGAAGCTACAGACCAGCCTGCACATTCCCGCAGGCCGTCTGGTCAGGAGCAAAATAGTCCACTATAAAGTCATGCAAGGTTGTGGTCTCATTAGCAGACAGAGTAGCTCCTGACCAGATTGTGCGAATGCGAAGGCTGGTCTGGAGCTATGCTGGCTGCATATGGCATAAGACCCATTTTTGCATGACTCATCTAATAGCAGTCTGGTCAGGAGCTACAGTGTCGGCTCTAGAGTCTATGTTGTCTACTCTAATAAGCGGACAGAGTAGCTCCTGACCAGACTGTGTGAATGCGAAGGCTGGTCTGGAGCTACGCTGGCTGCGTATGGCATAAGACACTTTGTTGCACGACTCGACACATATAACTGTTTGAAGGGGGAAAAGCAGATTCTCGTCATACCACTTTCTCTGCACACTTTCACCGCAATGGAGAACAATTCGAGGAAGAAGAACATGGCTGCTACAGCACTGAGCATGCTGGGAGCGAGGCTGCTGCCTAGCAACAGTGACAATACCAACAGCAGCAGAAGACCTGAAATATACAGACATTTGTATCACTCATAGCAGAAACCTAGCTCAAAACAATCATGAGCTAATAAGACATTGAAGTTACATTGTAACATCAACAAAAGGCATGTATAGTTTATTTATCTTTCAGGGTCAAAACATTTCTCAAAATTATCATAAACTAATGATACATTAAAGTCAATTATTAATGTCTAAGAAGTTTAAGACTATTCAAATTCTCCAATGAAATGGTAGTTATTTTTCAAGGTCAGCANTGTCCGCTCTAGAGTCTATGTTGTCTACTCTAATTAGCAGACAGAGTAGCTCCTGACCAGACTGTGCGAATGCGAAGGCTGGTCTGGAGCTACGCTGGCTGCATATGGCATAAGACCCATTTTTGCATGACTCATCTAATATCATCTGAGCAGTCTGGTCAGGAACTACATTGTCCGCTCTAGAGTCTATGTTGTCTACTCTCATTAGCGGACAGAGTAGCTCCTGACCAGACTGTGCGAATGCCAAGGCTGGTCTGGAGCTACGCTGGCTGCGTATGGCATAAGACACTTTGTTGCACGACTTTACTCATATAACTGTTTGAAGGGGGAATAGCAGATTCTCATCATACCACTTTCTCTGCACACTTTCACCGCAATGGAGAACAATTCGAGGAAGAAGAACATGGCTGCTACAGCACTGAGCATGCTGGGAGCGAGGCTGCTGCCTAGCAACAGTGACAATACCAACAGCAGCAGAAGACCTGAAATATACAGACATTTGTATCACTCATAGCAGAAACCTAGCTCAAAACAATCATGAACTATATAATAAGACACTGAAGTTACATTGTAACAGCAACAGAAGGCATGTATAGTTATTTATCTTTCAGTGTCAAAACATTTCTCAAAGTTATCGCAAACTAACGATACATTAAAGTCAATTTTTAATGTCTAAGAAGTTTAAGACTATTCAAATTCTCCAATGAAATGGTAGTTATTTTTCAAGGTCAAGTCCTATATTTTTCTCCAAAATCAACATTTTCCTTTATTTTCTTGGATTTTACTTTTTAATAGAGGAAATGATTTAAGATCAATAATTATCAATTCTTATTTTTATTTTTTAAATACCATTTTTAAACCAATTCCTGCTCAGAATAAAAAGTGAAAATGGTTATATGCAACCAGCATTAAACCAGAACAGCCTGCGAGTAACTCGCAGTCTGTTCAGATTTTATGCTATTTTCCGCTCATCAGTATCTTAGGGTTGAAAATAAAGCCTTAGAAGTTTGAATCTAGTAAAAAAGACCTTAAATTTAATTTTCTTAGGGGCTACAAACGTGTCAACGTGCGTATCTGAGTGGTGAAGGGTTAGTCAACATTAGAATTAAGAGCTGAGAGATAAGTACTGTAAACACCTTACCATTGAAGACTATAGCTAAACCTTACCATTGTAGACTGTCGCTAAGACTTACCATCGTAGACTATAGCTTAACCTTACCATTGAAGACTATAGCTAAACCTCATCATTTTAGACTATAGCTAAACCTTACCATTGTAGACTTTAGCTTAACTGTATTATCCTAGACTATAGCTAAACCTTACCATTGAAGACTATAGCTAAACCTTACCATTTTAGACTATACCTTTACCTTACCATTGCATTGTAGACTATAGCTTAACCTTGCCATTGGAGACTATATTTAAACCTAACAATTGTAGACTATAGCTAAACCTTACCATTGTAGACTATAGCTTTACTTTACCATTGTAGACTATAGCTTAACCTTGCCATTGGAGAATATAGCTTAACCTTACCATTGGAGACTATAGCTAAACCTTACCATTGTAGACTATAGCTTAATTGATCATCCTAGACTATAATTAAACCTTACCATCGAAGACTAAAGCTAAACCTTACAATTTTAGACTAGAGCTAAACCTTACCATGAAGAGTATAGCTAAACTTCACAATTGTAGACTATAGCTAAACTTTACCATTGTAGACTATAGCTAAACCTTACCATTGTAGACTATAGCTAAACGTTACCATTGTAGGCTATAGCTAAATGTTACCGTTGCAGACCATAGCTAAACCTTACCATTGTAGACTATAGCTAAACCAAACCATTGCAGACTATAGCTAAACCTTACCATTGGAGACTATAGCTAAACCATATCACCCTAGACTATAATTAAACCTTGCCATTGAAGACTAAAGCTTAACCATACAATTTTAGACTATAGCTTTACCTTACCTTGTAGAGTATAGCTAAACTTTACCATTGTAGACTATAGCTGAACTTTACCATTGTAGACTATAGCTAAACCTCACCATTGTAGACTATAGCTAAACCTTATCATTGTAGACTATAGCTTAACCTTACCATTGTAGAATATAGCTAAATCTTACCATTGTAGATGATTGCTCCTGAGAAAACTGTCCCCAGACCATAAACTCTGGGGACCTCCGACTGGCCATTTCCAATAACCTCTGCCTGATTTTCTTCTGTCCATGAGTTCTGTGAAGAAATAATGGATAATAAGAGAAGTGTTTTCATACAAGAATTTATTGTCAGATCATTATTTAGAAATGGCTTACCTTAACAGGTATTATATACATGTATATATATTAAAATCATACGTAGATGTAAATGATATGTATTATGCCAAAACAAGTCCACAATATTAGCAATTACAATCTTGTCTTTACTCTAGACATTCAGGGCCAATTTTCCAACATAAATCTGATAAAAAATTTGGCCAAGTACTGTTGCCCACATAAAAGGATATATGCAAGGGAGAGGCTGAACAAATGTTTTCATTACCAATCTCATACAAAGTTTAAGTCCCTGGCCATCGAAAACAATTCAATGCATGCTAACATAGCATCAATTCATATTATTTTTATTAAAGTGATAAGTATTACATTTTTCAGAAATGCCTTTAATAACGTCTGTTTGAAATCGCTTGGTGGGAATGAAATGCATGCTTTATATATGCTCTTGAAGTCACTTAATTTATTCCAGAGGCATCACATGTTATTGCATGTATAGAAACTACCTAATAAATACACTTGAATTTCACTGTTTGACCAATTTCAATCTGTTATTTTTTAATACTTCGATCAATAAAGTGTTCATCTGAATCAGTGTTTGTGGTTTTTCTTTCAGGTGTTTGTAGATTCTAAACTATGTTCCCTATTACCTTAATGTAGGAGTACAGTTTTTCTACTAGATCTTTGCCCTGTGTCTCACTAGGTACTGAGAACTGTTTGCCGTGCTTGGGTGGCATGTACACCAGCAGTGGGGAGACAGCGAAGATCACCACAGCAACCATAAACACCACGTACACAACCTGGGCCAACACTGTCTGCTGCCACTCTGGCAGCGAGTCCAACACCTTCACTGGCAAACACTGAAATAAATAACAGCCTCACTCTGGGAAAACGGGGCATAATGCATTTGCGTAAAGTGTCGGCCCAGAAATGACTGTGCTGTCTGCACAGGCTAATCAGGGATGACACTTTCAGCTTTAATGTTTTTTTGTTTTTTTTTAAAGGAAGTCTCTTCTGAGAAAAAAAACCAGTTCAGACGGGAAGTGTTGTCCCTGATTAGCCTACGCAGATTGCACAGGCTAATCTAGGATGACACTTTACGCACATGCATTAAGCTCTGTTTTCCCAGAGCAAGGCTCATATGTTAAAGGCTATTAAAATGTATTCAATAAAGTGTAGAAACCTGACTTAATTAAGACAAGAGATTATTAGCCATTCATCGTTTTCAAAGAAAGAACAGTTTACCTTGAACCTCATAAGTGTTAACAATAACATTGCTAAAGCAGTGTCATAATTGAAAGTTAGAACTTCAACATATTTCATCTCACAGTGAATGTAATACAATAGTAGTATTTATCGGTACGAAGAAATTGCTAATGTGTGGGCATACTGAGTCCACTTAAAATGGAGTGAAACAGTTAAAAGGAATTGTTCACAGATTTTAGCATTTTTTATAGTTGGTCATTAAATGCTTTAAATTGATAAATGTATACATTGGAACTAAAGAGTTCCAGTATATGAATTAAAATTTAAGGAAGATAAAAAAGAAACAAAGTTTACCCCACCAGGACTCGAACCCTTAACCTTTGGATTAAAAATGTATTGCCTTAAGCACTGAACCATTCTTGCTATTATATTACTTTATGCATTTTATACTTCATACAAGCAATGCACATATTTAACACTTTAAATTATAAAATCTACACAGTGTATTTTATGTTCAAATTGGGGCCAACATTTTTTTTTTATCAATCGCAACATTTCTTTTATCTCCCTTTCAAGCTAGATATAAGTTGAATATTAGTAAATATAATGCTAAAAACATTTTTATTCTCAATTTTAAAGTATTTGTTAGCAAAAAAACAGTATCAATCTCCCAATTTCAAATGGCAAAAAACACACACTGCTACATCATTTATAAGTGTTATTAATATTTTGCCCCTGATTTACAGTTCTTTTATTTTTTGAATTTGTGAAAAAAAGTTGGAAAATTATCATTTCAAAAATCTGTGAACAAGTCCCTTTAATACAAGATATTGAGTTCATACAACATATAATTTGAACAAACTAATTTATCTTGCTGCAGCCAAGACATTAATGAAATTGTTGAATGTACTGGCAATGCTTATGAAGGAAACATCTCTATAAAACAATAAATGAGCTGTGATCTGGGAAAACCAGGCTTAATGCATGTGCATAAGGTGTTGTCAGGGACAACACTTTCAACCTTTATTGCATTTTTCTTTTTTTAATTTAAAGGAAGTCTCTTCTTAGCAAAAATACAGTTAAGGCGGAAAGTGTCTTCCCTGATTAGCCTGTCCGGACTGCACCTTGATGCACATGCATTAAACCCCATTTTCTAAGAGCAAGGCTAAAATATTACTATGTCATACACCATACACTTACATGCAATGCCCAATAGAAAATTGTGCTGACAGCTGCTACGGGAATCAAGTATCTTGCGCACAGCACTGCAAAATTGAAGCCATTTAAATTACCACTCTCCTTCAGCCATTTTCTTGGCAGATAGACGGTTAACACGAACATGGCTGCACACACGAAGAACTGAACATTTTTGCTTTCAGACATTGAGCTAGATTCTTCTGAGTGTGAATCCTTTTTCAGCAAATCAAGCGTTAACTGTTCTTCACGTTTCTGTCGATAATTGGCAGACAGTCGGATGCAGAAGCTGCAGGCGGTAGCTGTTACAAGCACTGGAAGGAGAGAACTGACGAGCACTTTTCTAATATCTGTGGGTTTCGAACCCTTCAGTTTTGACTTGCTGGACTCCTTGAATGCTTTGTCTTTGAGGAGGCAGAAAACTATTTTAGCGGAAACATACCAAACCATAGTCTGAGAACAAAATAATGAGAGATCATCGTCAAAAACTACAAAACTGTTAGAAAAGTGTGCTAAAATTGATAATGATATGACAATTATGGAGACAAAAGTATCCAATGTAATCCAGGTGTTAGAGTTAATAGTTGGCTGATTACTTTTGCTTTCAGTTCTGTTAGACGTTGTCACTTGTACTATAATGGCAAGTGCAACAAGGTCAAACAATCCTAAAATAAATCCCAAAATTTGCACGGAGCTACTTTCCAGATAAACTTGCAGCACGGAAAAGACTAGAAACACTATGGACACAGCCAGAACAATAATAATTGACCCACCCCATGTATCTTTGCACAAATCCTGTAGAACACATAGAATATAAATATTCACAGCTACCGCAACAAGTAAAAACATAATTCCAAATCCCATTGAGCCATGGTCAAATTTTGCCCATATTTCTCGACATATTTCTTTCACACTAAACATGAAATCTATATATTCCTTTTCAAGGTCATGCAACGTTTCATGTGCATTTTCTGCGTTGTTGTGTATGAACATGTCAGTCACAAGGCGCTGTAACCGATTCTCTGTGGCCGTCAGTTTGGCCTGCAGTACGGCTATCTTGTATGAGGGCAAGTCGGAAGATGTTCGCATATAATGCGTTATGTAGATATTCATCTGGTTTGCGTTGACCCTCAAGGCTTCCACAATGTGGTATACCTGGGAAAACATTGAAAAGGATGGAATGATGGTAAACCTGCAAACAACTGAAAATACAATATAACACACACATGGTTTAACGAGATAAAATTATGTCTATCTTTTTTAATAAAATGTTTTCTGTCATAGCAACAGAAGTTATGTGTGCAATTTTATGCTAACATTAAATTGATACAATCTGGTTATTTGATGTGCAAAACACACATGAAGTTGATTACTTTAAAGTTGTATCACTCTGCGCATAAATGTGTAAAAAAACAACATGCATATTATTATATATACTGTAGATACATACCTCCTTTATGTGAGACTCTTTTGACCAACTGCAGTAAGCGAACAGATCTGTGATGACTGAGCCCAGATTAGAAAACGGAATTGGAAGCCCTAATAGCAGCGAGACAGTTGGTACTAGGTCCATTTGTGATACTGTTCTGTAATCGGTCTGTAATGGGAAATACAAATATTTACAGAATGTTTTATCATCTTTTACAACAAAATAGCCTACGTAATGATTCATTGTTACAGACAGTCTTAGCATATCTGTTTTTTAAGCTCGCATAAACAAACATAATCAGGGCTTGCAAGATCAGATTGGGGGCTCATTTACTTTAAGTTTTGGTCATGGGACCTTGGAAATGGTACATTTGGAAGTTCCAGGACATGAAAAGGTGAACTGTTTGGATAAAATATTAATTACTTTTCTTATTATGTAAAAGTCATGCTTCTCTGAATGATTTGGCAGATAAGCACTTAAAATACCTTGAATAAATACTTCTTTTTAATGCTAAAATGTAAAGAAACTTGATTTGCAATATGCAAACAAAATAAAGTACAGACAAAAAATATTGTATTACTCATTCAATTCAGTTTTATCAAAATTTTAAAGATCACAACTACCAAAGGCCAGGCGGTTCAGTCCTATTTTTAAAATGAATGCAAACTATATGTTTTATGTCATCAGGTGTTTGGATTGGCTATTTGTCTTAAGACTGAATTATTATATAGACTTTACCATTTAAAACTTAAATATATGAGCAGCGTTGTAAAAACTGAGCCTAATGCCTGTGTGTAAAGAGGTGTCCTAGATACTGGATGAAACTTTTCGCCTAAACTGGATTTTCGCTAAGAAGAGACTTCCTTTAAACGAAAATACCATAAAAAGCATAAAGAGCCGTCCCTGAAAAGCCCCCTTTTCCCAGAGCGAGACTTATATTCGTTCACAATAACATACCTGTGGTATATTAGCTGTAGTGATGGGTGATTTGCTGTATACAAACAGGCCAGCCTCTATCTCCTCTGTGCTGTCCCCTCCATGGTCTCCAGTGGAGGTCATACCATGATCGCCCATCACTAACAGCACTGTATCTTTGTCAAGTAGTCTAGTAATATTCCTGAAATTGAGAAACACATTTTACAAGATAGATACTGGTATCTTAATGCTGGTGTGTACAAAAATGATTTCGTTATTATTGAATCGGGTATACATTGTATTAGTTTATAATTCCATGAATGAAATTCATTATATATAATATGAAATAGTATAAATAATATTTTATAACTTGTTTAAGTTTTTCCTGCATAAAGTAAAATAGACCTAGTTTTGGATTCATTGATACATTAGTGGTTCATGATAATTGCTAAAAAGGGAATGTAAAACTCATCTAATGTTCAGTATCTGCACACTTAAAATTAATAATACAACTTGTTTTCAGACCTTATAGTATTGTCCATTTGTGTCAATTTTTCTGTCATGGCTGGATGATTGGGACCGAAACGATGACCGCAATGGTCCACACCCAGAAAGTGAGCTATCAGCACATCCCAGTCTTTCTTTTGAACTTCATCATAAATATTGTTCAAAATTCCATTGTCAACTGTATGGAGGTCCTTCACATTGAAAGATGGAAATGGATAGGTTCTGACAAACTGGCGAGGGAACAAGCTTTCCCATGTATCATCACCCAAGAACACAAGTTTTCTTCCGTTATTATGCATTTGGTTGATCAGATTATCTTCAGTTATTTCTGTGCTTGCAAAGTTTGATCCAGCATCTACAAATGTTGGCAGACTGCCAGTTGTCATTGCCTTCAACCTTTGTAGAGTGGTCGTTGGAGGGTCAGCGACAAACTTATACAGGCGAGAATTCTGCGGCTCTCTTCGCAGCAGATTTTGAACATACTGCAATTTGTTTGAGTACGGTTTACTTTCATCTCTCGATGGCTTAATGAAATCAAACCTAAGTGCATCAATGATAATGAGAACTGCCTTGTCAAATCTCCGGTGTAGCCAACACCCCTGTGTCCCGTGGTTTTCACCACTCGAATACTTCGCGAAGTCAACTCGGCACGTGCTGTTCTCTGCAACAACATTGCGTTTGAGTAGGAACCCTTTAGTAAAAATTAATGTTCCGACAATGTAAAGCACAGACACGTAACCAAATAAGCACACAATCTTAACCGCTGAGTTATTAACCATATTTTGCTTTTATTTCATCTCAGTCATCAAACGCTACCCGTGGATGTTCAATCGGCTGAACGATGCAGATCAGTGCACAGATTTACATGTCATAAGAAACGCAAAGCACGCCCAGTAGTCATCGGCTTTAGAGCGATATAGAGTAAACCGGAAAGTATATATATGACTTCAATACTTACTTTTAAACGCTTGAGAATTATTCTTTTAATCTGAAACGTTTAAATGAACATATAAATAATCAGTAGTAAATGCTATTATATGTAACTTTTATATAAATTTGTATTCTTTGTGAACGAACGAGCATGAATGAATGTGCGAAGCATTCGTTTTAAGCACGGAGTGTATATTGATAGAGTCCGTGTTTTAAGCGACTCGTTGACAGATTGTAGAAATAACAATTTTCGAACTTTCTGTCACATATTCAGAAATTAAAAGATCACTGTACATCAGTGAGCGAAACAAAACTAATGGCGTAGACTCATAATGAAAGTATTTTTTTGTTTATTAGAAATCATCATTTGAATATTATACAATTATAAAGCGTTACAAACGAGAAACGATTGCCTAATTTGGAGTGGTTTTGTAGTTTTCGTTTTATTTTATGACCATACGTGGATTGCTTATATAAAGTATAAAAATCATGATGTAATGTAACCGACCGAAGGGCAGAGTATTTAAGGCTTTTTAATCCAGAGGTCAGTGGTTCGAGTCAGGTGGGGGTAAACATGTGCTTTCTTTCTTTAATTCTATTCTTTTTTACTCTTGGGCTCTTAGGTTCCGATGTTTTCATTTTATCATTTTAAAGTATTTAATGACGAACTTCAATTAAGGCCGAAATCTGTGAACACGTCTCTATAAGAAATGCCTGGCCACTGCACGGGGTATTACACTCAGTGTAGTAATCATTCATAATTTATCTTATCTTTATATATAAGCTTTTCTTCCGATGACTTATCAATGATTTACTGCACTGTTTCCCCTGCAACTGTGTATTGATAACTGCTGATAAAGGCCGCTTCACTGTAACCACACTGCGGGTTGCCAATTAATACACAACGGCAAGACAAAAAAAATCTTACCGGACATGAGGTCCTATATATTTAACCTTAAAAATTGTCCGGACCTCACCAGATTTTACCGGACCTCTTTCTTCTTTAATCAAACACTAGAACATACATTTCATAGAATTTTATGTTTTATTATAATGACTTTCGCAATGTTTAACCGTTCTAAATACAATACAATAACAACTTAATTAGAACCCGTTCTTTGAAAAAAAAGGTAAACACTCAGTTAAAAGTGAAGAAAGGCTTGTGATTCATTTTTTATTTTTAGATTTTATATGCATTAAAAATACTTTTAAATAGCAATATAAAATACTAGTCCTCTCAGAGGGGGAACTCACGTGACGATCACGGTTGCGACGTCCGTGCCGAAATAGGTATTTTTCACCGTGTTATACCCTGTATTACTTTTGTATAATTTTTAAATGCCGCTCACTTTCCATCCATATCAGTAAGAAAGTGCTTAGCGTTTATTTCGTATTAATATCCGCTCTATATCTCGACTTTACCGGGGTACTCGCTACGAGTTTTCTTAGCGGGAGTTGTAATTTTGTGAGCCTGATGGGTAAACTCCGTTTTATTTCAAAGTTAAATAATCAATCGGAGTAAAATACAATTAAGAAACCAGTCCGTTTTTTGTTTTACATATTCCTAGTTTAGTGTTCATTTTTAATCAAAGTTTTACATATTGTTGTGTTTTTGCCGGAGACGAGGTCCGACAGTTTCGGAAATAATATCGGACCTCAGCAAATTTTATCGGATATGTCCGAGGTCCGACGTCTTTCGCATGGGTTGCACAGCGGTATAATTATCTGTGTGTGCATGTCAGAGTTTATTAACAGGTCATCGCCGAGTCTTCACGACTACCTTATGTGCTGACCTGCCTATGTGACCTTTCAGGGGAAAATATTTAATTTGAGTCAAAGGAGGTCAAATTTACCCCGGTTGCCCGGGTATTCGTCAAAGAATTAATTTTGATCCAAATAGACCAGTGCACGAATTCCAATGAGACCTTAATGTGCACTGGTAGACAATTTAGAGGCAATTCATGTCTTATTGCCCTTAAAAGTACAAGGTTACTCCGCCAAGGGAGTGCTGACAATTAAATCAAGACCTTCTTCCCGCTCCTCGCGCGCTGCTCCGCCTTTATAGCCTCTCTAGTCATCACCAGCCGTCAAACCGAGCCCCAGAACGGTTTCCACAGCACGTTGAATCCACTGAGTAAAGTCGTCCTGGGACACTTCCATTATGTTCATCGGGCCACCCCTTCGAAGTATTGGTCTGCATCTCTGCCACAGATCCGCCCGACCGTCCTCTACGCTGCCACCTCCGCTGCTCCCGTCCCTGATCTGGCGATGCAGTGGCCCCTCCCGAAACCACTACACCTTCATCTACCTACGGACAATTACCATTCCTCTTGGGGACCAGATCTTCAAGTTCTGTGAGTCAGCGAAGTCAGCGAGAATGGACATCCGGCTCGAGGGATGACGGTACTTGCTGGATTAGCAGAACCGCCCGCAGAAGTCCCCCTATCCGACCCTCCTGAGACGATGTAGTGAAACCACTATCCAGCTACGGACAACTACCATTCCGCTTGCCGATTCTTCGGAATGGTCTTCAAGAAAATCTTCTGCGGGTCACCCCTGCCCCGGTCGCGACGTGCACGCTCCAGCTGCTGAGAGAGGTGTCATTATCGGGATTTGAATAGAAGTTTAAATAGGATGTCCGGGTAGCGCATCTCACCTCGGCGATCCGGGTTCAATCCCCGCTCTTGTTGCAATTGAGTTCGGTTGGCGGTCATCATACCGGACAGGTGGGATTCCGCCGGGTTCTCCAGTTTCCCTAAAGAGCAAAAAACTTCATTAAACTTGAATATTTTTCAATAAAAAAACTAATAATCTGAAAATTGCAGCTAAGATTTGAACATTCGTCTCGTGAGTCTATTAAGTTAATTTGGTTGCAGTGCTTGGAAACACTCCGGGTACATTCAAACGCACAGAAGGTCGAATACTTGGTCAAAGCTTTCGAAGCGTACACGTCGCGATCAAGGTGGGAGTTGCTACAAAAGAACTTTTAATGGAACTTCGGCGGATGGCTCCGCGAAGACCGGCTGCACACCGTCTACTCTCGCGTCGATCGTCCTACAACGAGAACGATCAGGGCGGATTACAACCGCGAGGATGTGGTCCTACCAGACTGCAATCAAAATGAGGGCGCTCAACGTGCTCGGGAAAACTGTTTGGGTCTCCGGGCGACGGTGGATTTGCCGTGACGGCAGCGCGCATTCCAAAGCGAAAGTAGTCCTCACGTAATGATCACTGTGCGGTTACTCGGTAAATGGTCTAATTAATGACCGCACACCAACTTTAAACAAACTCACTTCGTCAACGTCAAATACAGAATACTCAGGTATTCTTCATTATTTGATCCCTCTTATCACTTGTAAAATAGCCATGTGTATATAGTTCAGCGGCCTTCATTAGCGGTTGTAAGTACATATATGCAGACACATTGAAGTAGTTTGGTTGGTGGTAACCCTACAGGACAGATATGGTTTCCTCATTGTACTCCGGCTTCCACCAACAACACACGAACACACCAAAGTTGAACTACTTGCAGTAAATAGCTGGCAAGCTATAATTCAAAATGTATCTTTCGTGATTCTAGAAAGTTCAGTAGGTAGGAGTGCTGGGACACACTACGCGTCCACAAATAATGCAGCCCCAGACGAACTTCGAAAGACACAAACAATTCAGTAAACACTAGATAAGTCAGCTGAGAGAAAATAAATATTACGATAATATATTTTTGGTAGTCCAATACACTGAGTGGAAGACACCCTAAAGAGGGTA
>VMBQ01011670.1:0-17458 GCA_007657795.1 Dreissena rostriformis | reverse complement strand
TGTGTTTCATGTGAATTCGTGAACACAGCGTTCTCCATTCTCCGGAAGTAAACACATGCCATAAACTGAATTGTGGGGTTTCCCCGTATGCCTCGATTTGACATCCAATCGGTACAGGGATATCCCCTTGAACATATGTAAATCGTGTGACGCGATGTGAGCGCATCGAGCACTTTTCTTATTCAACCAATCGTCAATTAACTCTATATTTAGATTGATGCAATATGTTACAAATTATTTTCTGAAAATCAGTCAAAAACAAAAGTTAATGTATGTGAAACATCAATGCGTATTGGTCAGCATCCAATTTGTTTGATGTACAAAATCTGTGTTTTGACAGGTTTTATAACCTTAGGTGGTATAATACACAGCATAATAGTGTCATTGGCGTTTATTTCTGTATGATACATCTTTCAGGAGACCCCTATCATAAAAACACCGTGGTGTGAATGCCTGATAAAATCAATAATTTGCCGATAAATCGCCGATAAGGTGTCAAAAACAACACTGGTGCACTCAAGTAGCAGAAGCGGGTTGTTAATTTGGGGCAATAAAGGGATTAGCGATGGTAAGTTTTAGCCAGACAGAGCATGAATAGCGAATTTCATTGGGAACTTTTAGACTTTACATCGTTTTTTACGAATGTGGGGACAAATCGTCTCATATTGGGATGCTGGGACAAAGGGCCCAAAAGCAGGACTGTCCCGCCGCAATCGGGATGTCTGGCATGTATTCCCTATTTGATAAATAACTTGTTTCTACATGGCTGGCAACTTTGATTGCTTTGTAAATCCTCTTTTGATAACAGATTTTTGCAAGTTTCCAGCACCACTATATCATGTAAAACTTTCCATGCCATGCAAACAACAAGTACCTGCTTTCAACCCTTCAGTGTACAACATTAAAAATAATTCGTCATATGATTTCATCATGGTCACATGACTTATTGCAGCAGCCGAAATGTGTAAATCGTCAAGCAAAATTGAGAACGAAAATAAGACCATGTTTTAATAGTTTTTATAATAAAATCATTAAATATGTAAAAGGCATTAAGAAATACAATATTTTGTATGTGTTTTATGATTATTTGTGTTTATGATTAATCTATTTATTCTACCTGTTTTTGACGCATTTTCATCAATTTACCGCTACACGCGAATCGTTGTAAACAAATTTCTAATACAGAAAAAACCGGTGACGTAGTGCGAGCACGCGCATAAAATGTAAACAAATGAAGGGTTCGAGAAAAGGTGAGGTTGGAGAAGAGGTACTTTTACGATACAATGTATTTTATGACAAAATATTAAGTGTTCAATTTAATACAATGTATTTGCAATTTACAAATATTCAGAAAAATAAATGTGATAATATTATCACTTAATTAACAAATGTCAAACCATGCCTGCTTTAAGATAATATTTACAAGTATCTGCAAAAATAGCATGTCATTCTATATTACCCCACCCACTTTAAAGTTAGAGGCACATTGGCCGGCTACCTGTTTAAGTAATGTTTAAGCAATATTTTTGCGCCTTAATGCTTACTGGGTCTAATTAAAAATAAAATTTACATAATACATACAAAAATAACTAAAATTAATAATATATTGAACTTAAAAACGATAAAAGTGACAACACAATTTTTTTATTTTACCATGTTTGTGACAACTCTGTAATGTTTCCGTTATCTTCGAATGTGTTGATATTCAATAATAGTTGTTTTCAAACTATTTTTTATGAATAAAAGTATGCTTTTGAGATTTTAACGTTGTTCTTCTTTTCCAAAAATATTTTTGATTATTTGACGAATAACGGTTAGAGAAATCGAAACTAACAAACGCGTTGTTTGATGACAACAGTCATCGCCCTTGAATCGTTAAGTGTTTTGTATATTTTACAGTTGAACTTGAGACTTCATTTATTTGTTTGAGGGCACGCGTGATTACTTTAAATGATATTGATTTAAAACTGATAATATGTATAAGAACGCGCCTCGACGTCACGTGCATTTACGCGTTTTACGTCATATTATAGACGAGACGTCATAACGTGCATTGATAAAACAATATTTTTAAAAGTAAAACATTTGTGGACAATATGAATATCACAATCGGTATTATTATTTATTTATTTATTAATTTATTATAATTTATTAATAAATTAATTGTTGTGTATTTATTGACGTGTGCATGTTTTAAGTTAATCAACTTAATGTAATTAGATCTACATTGAGTTGTTAAAATAATAATTATTAATATTATTTAACATTGCTTAACATTAGTCCTACAGTTTGTCAACCAGTTACCGAAAATCAGCAGTACCGATTAATTTGTATTTAATTTTCCATAATGCCCCAATAACAACAAAATGATAAGACAAAAAGTGTATAAGGTGTACATTAGGTTAAGGAATATATTAACAAAGTTTTAGCAAGAAAGCTTTTTATTATACTTACAGGGGGGATAAATGCAGCAAAAAGTTAACCGGAACTGATTGAATGAGTTATGTTTTGAAATGTGCATATGGATAAAGAAGGCTTTATTATTTTCAAATGAACTTTAAGTCTTTTTGCTGATTGAAAACAAATGCCATTACAATGTTTTGAAATACTAATTCTGTAAGTTGAATGATTTTTTTATAATTTTCCGAAGGGTGAACTTGAATTGGCTATTTTTGACAAAAACTGCATAAGCCATCTGGCCTAACCTGTTATCATACAAAATAAATTTTACCCATTATGTTTACATCTTCTCACATTGACACTAAATCCAGAAAGAAATTATTGTGGTCAAAAGATTTAACATTTTTTGCCGGTTGATTCTAAACTGGTTGACTGACTGACAGCTATTTTTTTCCTTCTTTATAAAGTACCGGTAAACGGCACTTTCCCAATTACGAAAAAACTACAAGTTTCCCAATTGCTGTCCAAAAAATTCCCAATTTAAGGTAAAAAAAAAATTGGGGGGGGAAATGCAACATTTTGTTAGTTTCCCTATAAAGCTCTATGGCTTGAACCTAGGTAAATATAATATTGACAACTTGAAAACACTTAGTTATCAATTTTAAAGTATTTGGGAGCAAAAAATCAAATACACCAATTTTCCAATTTGAGGTTTTCATGACTCGATTTTTCCCAATTTTGAGGTTTTCACGACTCAATTTTTCCCAATTGGACCGGTACGGGTACTTTTCCCAATAGGACAAAAAAAATCGCAGACTGAATATATATATATATATATACATATATATGTGTGTTTTTCTTCTTCTTCCTATACAGTACAGACACCTTTCGGCGTATACTCGTACTAGTGCATTGCTCTGCAAGATGTGTCTATGTACAGTTGAAGTGATTGAAAATAAAATAAGAGAAAGAATTTAAAAAAAACAACTATGTATAGTGCAGGTAAAAACATGCCAAGTACTGTCTATCGAAGGGTAACTGCACTGGTAGCACTTCAATATATATTTTTTTTTTAGAGAATCGTCAACATCTACGTATTCATCATCATATGAGAAATAAATCGGTAGAAAGACGCATGTCTCAGGGCTTTTTTTCCTGACTTTGTGAAGCGGCCCTGGCCCCCTCACTTTGTGAAAAAATGAGTCGTGAACTTTTCAAAGTTGTGAAAAAATTAGTTGCGAACTTTTCAAAATTGTGAAAAATTGAGTCGAGAACTACTCAAAATTGTGAAATATTGAGTCGTGAACTTCTTACTGTCTATCGAAGGGTAACTGGTAGCACTTCCATATTTTTTTTTAGGGAATCGTCTACATCTACGTATTCGTCATCATATGAGAAATAAATTGGTAGAAAGACGCATGTCTCAGGGCTTTTTTCCTGACTTTGTGAAGCGGCCCTGGCCCCCTCACTTTGTGAAAAAATGAGTCACGAACTTTTCAAAATTGTGAAAAAATTAATTGCAAACTTTTCAAAATTGTAAAAAATTAATTGCAAACTTTTCAAAATTGTGAAAATTTGAGTCGATAACTACTCAAAATTGTGAAATATTGAGTCGCGAAACTCTTAAAATTGTGAAAAACTGAGTCGTGAAATTGTTAAGTTGTGAAAAATGGCCAATTTTGTAAAAAAATCAGGGCCATGTTAGGTTTGTGAATTGTCCCTATCAAAATTGTGTAATGTCCTTCCAGGGCCACTCGCAAAGAAGGAAAAAAAGCCCTGTGTCTCCATGATATGTTCCAAATGAAGTGAATCTAACTTATAATTCTCGATTGTGATATTGTCCACTATGACCCTAACACTGGATTTTATTTTCATTTGTAAACACCTTTTCCAGCAATCATTTATATGTCATGTAAAGAATTTGAGAATTGAATGTAACCTGTCTTATATTTTTTCCTGCAAATGCCTGTGTTAACGACATTATATGTATATACATATATACAACATTAATTTACGCGAAAGTTAATTATAACGTTGGCGCCAAATACTTTAACGCATCTGACATCATTTATTGTTATTGTTTATTTTATGAAAATATCAGGTCAGTTTGAAATTGTTTTTAAGAGTGCCTTTACCAGTATGGAAGGATATATGTTGGTAATTATATTGTTGGTATTTATATTGTATATGTATTTCTGTATGTATAATTATTAAGTGAGCGGGATTGTTTGAATTATTTTATTAACATAACATTTAAAAAAAATTGTATGATTGATTGTTTACATTATATATGTATTATATTTGTTTTAGAGAATCGTCAACGAATAAAATGTAAAGACGCATATCTCGTTTTCCTAATTGAAAGGCGGAACTCTTAACAGCAACAATCCCTTTTATGTTTATTCTTTACAATACTTGAATAAGTACACAAATCTATTTTCAGAGTAATGGTGTTCTGCAAGTACCATATCGTGTCCAAAGCTCATTCAAGATGATATATTTATAATCAACTAAAAAACTATTTAAAGAAGGCGCACAGGCAGAACAATGTTGCAGTCACTCACATTTGTGGTGTTGTTCCGGGTCAAAGTGGAGACTCATCCGGATGAAGTGGTCTGCATTACTGGAGACGATCCGGAACTCGGAAACTGGCAGATCAACGGGTCCAAGAAGTTGACACTGGAAAAAAGACCTCTGAGCTCGACGGCCCTGGCTTTGGCTAATGCGGCGAATAGCAAGGGGTACCGTAGGATATTAAAAATTGTTTGATGTTCCTTTTCTTTTTGTGTAAAGATTTTGAGAATTGCTACTGGTATTCAACAGGTAATTAGAGGTATACAACTGGCTACTGACTAAGGTATACTACTGGTTTGGCTTTGAACTCACATGTTAAGATTTTCATGCAACACGTTTGAATCTCCAAAACGTTGAAGTGAATAAAGGAGTTCACTGTCTTGGGACAGCTCTTGTTAAGTTGTTTGAACTTGA
The DNA here is from genome assembly GCA_007657795.1 of Dreissena rostriformis. Taxonomy (NCBI): domain Eukaryota; kingdom Metazoa; phylum Mollusca; class Bivalvia; order Myida; family Dreissenidae; genus Dreissena; species Dreissena rostriformis. The sequence continues at coordinate 12,070 of VMBQ01011670.1, read as the reverse complement.
CTCTAAAAAGCAGGAATGATAACCAGTGTGGGAGAAATTCTTTTAAATATAATATAATATCTTATAAAGATGTAGCCTTTTTTATGTATAATTATTAATAATTTATTGCTTATTTGCATTCCACAACAAGGTATGATTATAAATGAATTCTTCCATTTATACTTTGTTTTCTTAAACTTTAATTTTTTCATTCATGTTGTGTTTTTGTTGGCACTTTTTATGTTGACCAGTATATACTGGGGGACATATTGTTTTTGCCCTGTCTGTCTGTTGGTCTGTCTGTTGGTCTGTTGGTCTGTTTGCGCCAACTTTAACATTGGCAATAACTTTTGCAATATTGAAGATAGCAACTTGATATTTGGCATGCATGTGTATCTCATGGAGCTGCACATTTCGAGTGGTGAAAGGTCAAGGTCATCCTTCAAGGTCAAAGGTCAAATTTATGGGTCAAAATCGCTAAAATTGGACATAGTGTTTCACAAACACATCTTGTTTATTACACATAATCAGCCTCCTTGCATTAATAAACACATATTCTACTCCTTATATGTTATACCTGTATATGCCAACCGCATTTAGAGAATTCTAGAATTATCAATCCGATGTAATCTAAATGCATGTTTTTGCCAAGGCCTTCTTTAAACCAAAAATACCGTCAAAGTGGAAAGTTTCGTCCCTGATAAGCCTGTGCGGATTGCACAGGCTAATCTGACACACGAATTTACGCACATCCATTAAGCCCCATTTTCCCAGAGCGAGGTTCATAAAAGAACACATGCAGATTCTTCTTTCTCAGGGGTATCTGGTCGGCGAGGGTCACATTCCATGATCGCCTGAGCGTCAAGTACCGCTTCTTTGTGGCACGTATTTGGGAGGTGGACGAAAGCCAGAGGGTTGCTATCACGAGATGGGAGACCAACATCAAGCCCAGAATCTTCACTTTCACGGGTAACAGATTGCCCTTGTGTTTAAGTGGCCTTCGTTCATGTGCCTTTTTGCCCCAGACTCGTCATATCATAGTTCTTAATATGAGCCTTGCTCTGAGAAAACCAGGCTTAATGCAGGTGTGTAAAGTGCCGTCCTAGATAAGCCTGTGCATTAAGCAAGGGCTAATCCAGGACTACGCTTTAAGCACATGCATTAAGTCTGATTTTTGCAGGTCGTGGCTCATATGCAGATGTGTTTACGATGGTGTTTTAATAGACGTCCTAGACATGTGCCATTTTGTGCTCTAGTCTCTTGTTATCATATTTCTTAATACATGTATGCTGATGTTGTTTTTTTCTTGTGATACAGCAGCATATTGTTTTAGGAATATTAAGAAAGCCAGATGGTTGTCATCAAGAGATGTTATGTATACAAAATTATAATTTTTTATTTGTTAAACCTACGCTCTCAAGTATTACCTTTTGGCACTTTGACTGAATGTTTAGAACGTTTGACACTATGAACTGATTTGCATGAATTTTATTGTACAACACACGGCTAATACATGAGTACTAAGAGAAAATTTAATACTAATTATTACTTTAATTTCAGTGATTTTCCATCAATATGCTATTCAAGCTTCATTCATGTGTGTGAAATTTGTTTACTTTCAGAGGGTGAAGAGCAGGAAGAGAACGCAATATTCGGAGAATATGGTGGGTGATTGTGCTTACCCTAGATTCTGAGAACATAAAGAATTTCATATTTCGCATTGTTTTTATTATGCCCAATAGGTAGTGTATGTTGTAGTCACACTGTCAGTACCCAGAATATTACGTTATTTTACACATCATATATTAGCAGGCCTTTTTGGGAAGAATGCAATTTTCGGGATTGGGAATTTTTCCACACGAAAAGTCCACTGATTTGGGAGAAAACTAATTTAAAGCCCCTCTTTATAATAAGAATTTAGATTAAAAGAATAAAATCATATAAAGTAATTGAAGTAAAATTGAGATATAAAAATCACAAGACACAGACACTTCTGTGGGGGGGGGGGACTGTATTTCAAATTGGGAATTTTTGAACCATTTGGCTTTGGGAAAGGGTCCGTAGATACACCAGGAAAAGGCCTGTTTGGTAGAGAACAAAGCTGACGAGCGGATGTGCAATGTGCACACGTACAAATATATCACGGTATTTTACACTGTTAAAAATCTTTTTATTCTATATAATACCCATGATATTCATTGAGTAATTTGCTTTAGTCAAGTTTACTTTTATCTGCTGTTAGCTCACTTAAGCACAAAGTGCTCAAGGGGAGCTATTGTGGTCAGTCTATGTCTCTTGTGTGGAATGATGTGTCAACTTTTAGCTTTTTAACCCTCCAGAGGCCTTATTTTTCATCCAATCTTTATGAAACTTGGAGATAATGTTTATTTTGGCAATATCTAGGCCAAGTTTCAGTCTTGGTCACAAGTGTAAAAAAAACTAGGTCACTGGGTTGATTCTTAAGCAGACCTTGTTATACCCCCATTACCATTGGTAATGGGGGGCTAATATAGGACTCACTTTGTCGGTCAGTCGGTCGGTCTGTCTGTCCTGAAAATTTCATCCGATCTTAACTAAACTTGGTCAGAATTTGTATCTAGATGATGTCTAGGTCAAGTTAAAATATGGGTCATTTCGGTTAAAAACTAGGTCACGTTGTCACTTAGTGCGTTTTAAACCGAAAGTTTGTCCGGACCATAACTATGTCATTTATCGTTAGATTTTAAAATGACTTGGTACATTTGTTAACAATCATTGGACAGTGTGTCATGCGAAAGAATTGAGTTGATATCTCCCAGGTCAAGGTCACACTTTGAGTTCCATGGTAAAAAATGGCCATAAATGATCTTGTCCGGGCCATAACTATGTCATTCATTGTGAGATTTTAAAATTACTCGGTACATTTGTTCACAATAATTGGACGGTGTGTCATGCTAAAGAATTACGTCAATATCTCCAAGGTCAAGGTCACACTTGGAGTTCAAAAGTCAAAAATGGCCCAAAGTGAGCTTGTCCAGGCCATAACTTTGTCATTAATTGTGAGATTTTAAAATGACTCTGTACATTAATTTTGTTCACAGTCATTTGACGGCGTGTCATGTGAAATAATTCAAGAGTTCAAAGGCCGAAATGGCCATAAATGATAATGGCATAATAATTCTTAAAAATCGCCATAAAATAGCTTCTCTTGTTTTGTGAAGACAGCATGCAAAATATTCTGTGTCAATGCAGCATGTGGGGGAATACGTCACATCTGTGACAAAGCTCTAGTTACCACTGTAAAAGCCACATTAACAAACAATTCAATCTCGATACATCTTGGTCAGAAAGTTAATGTTGACATTGTCTAGGTAAATTTTTAATCTGGGTCACATTTATCCCAAAGCTAGGTTGCTAAGTCAAATCTTAGAAAACCTCGTTATCACTCTCTAGAAGCTACATTTATGGTATAATCTTGATGAAGCTTGGTCAGACTGTTTTGACAATAGTTAGGCCAATTCAAACCTGGATCACATATGTCCAAAAACTAGATCACCTGCTCAAATATTAGAAAAACCTTTTAGCAGACACATTTATTACTCAATCTTGATTGAACTTTGTCAAAATGTGTACATCGACAATATCTAGGCCAATTTCAAATCTGGGTCATGCGTGTCCAAAAACTAGGTCACCGTGTCAAATCTTAGGAAAACAACATGTAACCACCGTCAAAGCTACTTGTATTACTCAGTCTTGATGAAATATGGTGATAACGTTCATCTTTCCAATATCTTACCATGTCTGAATCTGGGTCCAGTGGGATATAAAAAAAATTAGGTCACCAGGCCAAGTATTCACCAGTTGGGATACCTTAAACTCAGATGAGTGCTTAATAACCATCCTGGCCCTTTCCATTTAAAGGTGGTGTAAGGGTCGTCAACCAGGGATGGCTGACGGACCAATCGCAGATCAACATCCAGCTCCATGGTTACCCTATGAAGATGTGGAACTCCAAGTATCGAGACAGGCTGATCAGTGTCAAGTGTACACCAGTAGATCTCCAATTTAGAGACGTATGTACATATGTGTCGTATTCTGAGAAAACAGGACAAAATGCATGTGCGTAAAGTGTCATCCCAGATTAGCCTGTGCAGTCCGCCTAAACTGGATTTCGCTAGAAGAGACATCATTTAAACGACAATTCCATAAAAGCAGAAAATTGTCATCCCTTATTAGCCTGTGCCGAATGCACAGGCTAATCTGGGATGACAATTTACGTACAAGCATTATGCCCAGTTTTCTCAGAACACAACACATATGACTTGGGATTGTTAAATTATCTTGACTAAATATGTTTTGGAATACAATTTTACACAAACAAAAATATGGTACCCATGGCTATTACTGTTGTCTTGCCTTGTTGATTGATGTTATGAAGTGATTTGCGTAACAGTGTTTTAACCGTTCAGAATGTTGGAAATTTATTGTTTGACCGACCTGTGTTGTAAGTTTATTCTTTAAACAGTGTTTAGTTAAGCTCGATTGCATCGAAAGCCTAAGGCTTTTTTGAAATGCTCTCAAGTCCGTTTCCTGTGACTAGAACCAGTACTTGGTGTCTTTGGGGGAGATTGAAAGAACGCTCCCACTGTGGAGATCAAACTCGTGACCTCCCGATCACAAGGCGGACACCACAGCCATTTCGCCAAGGCGACCTTCTGACCTCAACACTGTTTGCTGTATGTGGCCATGGTTATAAATCGTTAAGCATATCAAGGAATACACGTACCCCCTTACATGTAAATTGACCAACTTTGGGTTTATATTTCAGTGATAAATTATAGCACATGGATGCAAAAATTAATTGAGCCTTGCTCTGAAAAAAACGGGCTTAATGAATGTGCATAAAGTGTCGTATCAGATTAGCCTGTTCAATCGCAAAGGCTAATCAGCGACGACACTTTCAGCCTGTTAAAGAAAAATTCCAGAAAAAAGGCACAGTATTGTCCCTTATTAACCTATGCAGACTGCACAGGCTAAAATGGGATGATATAGAGGATATTTGTTGGATTCGGTGGATTATCGATTTTAATTCAAGAGTGATCATAGCAATTAATATTTTCACGAGTGACGCAGCCATGAGTGAAAATATATATTTTCTATGATCACGATTGAATTAAAATCGATAATCCACCGAATCCAACAAATTTTCTTTTTATTTCATTCTTTTTCACAGTTTATATACATTGTTGAAGAGTTTTACTAAAGAATGTTGTTGGGATAATGACGTCATTTCGTCAAAATAATGAGGTCATTTCACAGTAAACAGTGACAATTATCAATAATTTTCACTGATAATTTTTATTGTTTGAAACAGTGAAATTATCAGTTTTAATTCACTGATATTTCTCTGTAAACCACCGAGCAGCATTAAATAAACTTTACGCACATGATATAAGCCCCTTTTTCCCAGAGCCAGGCTCAATAAATTTTCTTCTTATCCTTGGAAATAAAGAAATGCACAGGGCTCTATGTTCATCTTCTGGCTAATAGCCTGCTGGGTGTTGCTGTTGCTTTCAGGAACAGAATGCTGATGATGGAAAGAGTCTACAACCTGCTTCATACGCTTTTACCAGTGTTGTTGTAAGTAGCTTGATTAAGTTTTTGTGATAACTTTTATCTTTTATCATTGGCATTGTTCTTGATTAAATGTATTTTTATGCCCCCGGTAGGGTGGCATATAGCAGTTGAACTGTCCGTCAGTCTGTCTGTGCGTCCTTCCGAAAACTATAATATTGGCCATACATTTTGCACAATTGATAGCAACATGATATTTGGCATGCATGTGTAGCTCATGGACCTGCACATTTTGAGTGGTGAAAGGTCATCATTCAAGGTCAAAGGTCAAAAAACAAAATCCAAGGGAAGTAACAAGCTTTAAAGGGAGATAATTTCTATACATGCCAAATGATAAGTAGAAATTTTATTTCAAAGCGGCGCAGTAGGGGGCATTGCGTTTCTGACAAACACATCACTTGTTATTAGAAATATGGTAGTTACCTATGATGGTTGAATTACTGGAACATCGTCTTGTTCTTGAAGTCTGTTTATTAAGCAGGTTTTCAACATTGAGAGTTGAAAATCCTGGTTATTACATTGAGGTATGGGGTCAGGCGGTGAACAGGTTGTTTCCGGTCAATAACTTAAGTTTGCATTGACCGATCTTGAGGAAACTTAATATATAGAAAGCTTGTGTGGAGACCTAGCTTGGGCTTGTATTTGGGTCATGTGGGGTCAATGTCACTTTTGCTTAAAATAGAAAAGCAGTTTTTGCTTAATAACTTTAGTTTAGATGGAGATAATACAATAACATTTTGTGTATATGAAGATTACCTAGCTTGGGATTGAACTACGGGCTTTTCAGCTGCAAATATGTATTTGTTAAATTGACCCATTCCCAAAGCATAATGGTAAAAAAAAATCATACCGGTATACAGTAGACTCTGCCAATACCGGACGGTCTGGGGACCGGCCTGATCGTCCGGTTTTCAGAGAGTTCCGGTTTACCAAGAGTAGGCATATTGCCGAAATATACATTGTATGCAATGTGAACAAAATCATATAAGAATACAGCAAACCATATACATTTACATGTACCATGTGATAACTGTACTAATGTAATGTTTATGTAAAAGGTATTCTTCGAAAAATGTGTTTTTATTTGATTAAAAGCAGAAAACTTTCCATACCGACTTGTATTGATTAATCCCAAATTGAGCGTGGTGCTTTATACATGTACGTGCATGTACATGCGTAATTGACATTTGTCATATAGGCAAGTGAGTCGTGTTCGAGTTCGCTATAAATAGCTCTGAATTAATTAAGTTTTATTGGTTACAAACGAATGTTGTGGACACACGATTAATTGTTCAAGACATAACACATTTCACAAAACATGCACACACAGACAAAAACAGCGTCATATTTTCAAGACATTCGATATCTCAGCAAATCTTGTCAAAACCTACACATGCACGAATTTCACGATTTATTGAAAAAGTCCGAGATCATAATTGACATTCACAGTTTGTTTTACATTATTTAATCGGACTTCAATAGCGCGGTAACGACTTGACACCTTTATGGTATGTTTAACCGGATTATCGATAATTGCGCGAGCAGAATGTGTGACACCGCGCGCGCCGTGCTGACTAGTTATTGTAATTTTCACGCCTCGGGCATCTTGAGAATTTGGACCGTCCGGTGTACTCAATGTATTTTACGTTGAAAATGACGAAATTCAAGGAGATATCCGTCCAGTTTCCAGTAAGAGAGTCCGGTTTATTCAACATTTTTAAACATAGAAATAGAAGGGGAAAATACGGGACTGACACGACCGTCCGGTATCGGGAGATTTCCGGTATTCGGAGAGTCCGGTATTGGCAGAGTCTACTGTATACAAAAAAAAATGTCTTTTTTAAAAAGAAGCATCTAATTATTATTATATGTCAATTTTACTTAACTTACATCTAACCAAGTTTATAACTAGTATTTATATGATTTTGTTCTTATAATTTGAATTATTTGCTCGGCTGTTTTCGAAGAAAACCCGAGGTATTGTCATAGCCAGCTCGTCCACCGTCTGCGTTGTCCGAAAACCTTAACATTGGCTCTAAAATCAAAGTGCTTCCACCTACAACTTTGAAACTTCATATGTAGATGCACCTTGATGAGTTCTACACGCAACACCCATTTTTGGGTCACTAGGTCAAAGGTTAAGGTCACTTTGACCTCTAACTTATTCAAAACTGCACCCACAGGTGAGCGTTGGCACCCGCTAATCCCTATGCGGTGCTCTTGTTATAAAGACTTATATTTAATTTGTTTTTCCCAACTATCCCAAATATATAAAAAAAATCCCAATCCATAAATAATGTTTTTCCCAAAAAGGCCGAAAAAGGCCTGATTCACTGATTTCATTCTTTTAATGTTTAAATTGTTTGTTGGTATTTTTCAGAAACTTGCGAAGGGTCAGTCCAGGGCTCGGTATCAGGACGAGTACGGTGTTATGTTAACATCTGACAGCAACATCAGTTTTAAGATACAGACGCTGGAACCTGAACACACGGTACGCTCAGTCCAAGGACTGATAACCTAAGTTAACCCATTTATGCCTAGTGTCTAGAAAAAAGGCCTTTGCAAACAGTGTAAACCCAGATGAGACGCCGCATGATGCGGCGTCTCATCAGGGTCTGCGCTGTATGCTTTAAGTAATTTCTGTACAAAATATTCTAAATATAGAAATAAATATACTAGACATCCCTAATTTTTTAAATAAATTGATCCAACTTAGAAGGATGGGAGAGTCCACTAGGCATAAATGGGTTAAACAGATAACGCTAGGGCATATTCAGCAACCAATTGTTAGATTTGCGACTTTCAATTAGCAAATACTCTGGGCCGCTATTTGTCAGTCTAATTTTAAGAATGACTTAAGAATACAAATTATTCAGGCTTCATCAAACCATTTGTAGACTTAAGATGACGATAATAATGAATCTTTCTGGCCAAACAAATTGTAATGGTTCCCTAAAGGAATTGTATGAAAATATTTAAAGTAATTAATTAGGGATTTAAAAGTGCAATAATGTATTTAATTAATGCTTCAATAAATTCTTAAATTTTCAAAAAAAAACATGCAATAATTAGACAAATTGTTTATTTTGTCAATGTAATTTATAGGGCTTTCAACTCGAATTCTTCTTGCTCGAAGATCGATCACTGCCAAAGCTTTTTGCGTACGGCTTTTTCCTCCCACTAGAGCTGCACACAAGCACAGATACAAGGACAGTGCCCATCTTTAATGTAAAACATGTCCCCATGGGACAGATTACATGTGAGTATCAGCCAGTAACATTTAATTGGTCGACTCAGGTACTACTTAAAAGTACCCTGGGCACTCTTAAGGATACCACAAACTACCAGGGATATGGAAAATACGCTTAAAGGCACCCGGCTGTTATACTCAGGGGTACTTTTTATCCCCCGCCAAGGCGGAGGGATATTGTTTTGGCGTTGTCCTTCCGTCCGTCCAGCACTTTTGTGTCCAGAGCCATATCTTGGAAGTGCTTTTGCGGATTTCATTGAAACTTGGTATGAGTATATATATGGATAAGTGGATGATGCACGCCAAATGGCATTGTACACCATCTGTTAATAACGGAGTTATGGCCCTTTGTATATATTCTGTGTCAATGCAGCATGTGGGGGTATACGTCACGTCCGTGACAAAGCTCTAGTTTGGCGGGGGATATCAATTCAACAAATTTGCTTGTTGGTATATTTTTCGTACCCCAGGTACTTTGTAGTATACTTAAAAGTACCTGGGGTACTTTCAAGTTGTACCTGAGCCAACTGTGACCAATCAAGTGCCAGTTACTGGTGTACCCATCAGCAGTCTGAAACCTCTCGCATGTTTGATATGTTCAGAACCAATGCGTAAAAAAATCCTGGGTGTTTCTATCACAGTACATATTGTGTTTTGCTTTATATTTTACAGCCTGCGCCTTTTTGATTTGGAAAAAATACTCATTGCCATTGGGGAACAGCCTGTAAGAGGCTGTAATATTGGGCAAAAAAACAAAACGGAATCAAAATATCTGGTTACAAGTTTGAATAATTATGGTCTCAGTTGCAGTTCATTGCCAGAAGCAGAAAATGCATGCCCTTGACTAAATACAACACATATACACAAACAGATGGAAACACAATCAAGATACTGAACAAAAAAGATAATAGACATACTAGTAAAAATGGTGTTCATTGATATTTAACATAAATGTCTGAAATCTTTAATTGTATTATAATGTATATGCTAAAATTCATTTGGGCTAATTTTCATATCTAAGAAAAGTTGTAAAATGAAAGCCATCAAGTAAGTAAGTGTAAAAAATTAAATTTTATATTTTCATTTTTTTATTCAAGCAACACGACAATACATACTCGTTGTAATAATCATAAAACGTGGTTGGAAATTGTCCAATCAATTCAATTCAATGATAGAAATCAAAATAGTAAACCTTCACAAGGGTCTTGTTTATGCAAACGATACAGTATGTATTGGCTATTTGGGCAAGAGAGGGGGTTTAATGCCTTGCCCAGATACATAACTTGTGTGCTTATCAGTTAAGAAACAATTTCTGAGGCCATTCTCCCCTACCTCTGATTCAAGTAGGGAAGTTTTCTATTACTAGTAGAAGCAGTGCGCTTGGTTCTGGTAAACCAGCTTATTCCAGAAAAAGTGTGAGTACGTTTATTGACGGCTGTGAAATGATTGAAATACTGTCGAAAACACCAAGAATCCAAAGAAACAAACAAAAGTGTGTCGTGTTCTGAGAAAACTGGGCATAATGCTTGTGTGTAAATTGTCATCCCAGATTAGCGTGTGCTTAGTCTGCCCAGGCTAATCAGGGACGACAATTTCCGCTTTATGGAATTTTTCGTTTAATTGATGTCTCTTCTTAGCGAAAATTCAGTTAAGGCGGAAAGTGTTGTCCCGTTTTAGCCTGTGCGGACTGCACAGGCTAATCTGGGACGATACTTAACGCACATGCATTTTGCCCAGTTTTCTCAGCACACGACACAATTGTTCTGACTCTTGCAGTTGACTACCTGCTGATCAAGCCCCTGAAGGGGCTGAACGCCACCCTAAAGGTGTCCTACCAGAACCACTGGAAGCCCCGGCCAGCCCTTGACATTGGGCACAGAGGCATGGGAGTGAGCTATAGCACCAAATCCAAAATGTAGGTAGCCTGTGCATGTAGGTGTAATATTGGCTTATCACAAATCTTAAAACAAAATTCAAGTATGAGTCTGAATTTTCTTACACAAAATGGACATCAAGGATCAATATGTGCCTAATGTAAAGGAAATATGACAGATTGAACAGACAGGAATAAAATTGCTGAAACCAATCGATCGTTGAGAAGGGATATAAATGAACTTTCGGAACGTGGTGGCCACCTCGGCTTGTGTCCTGAAATCCCAAAATAGGGAATATTTAAATGGTGTGTGTGTCATTTTTGTATCCTGTGAGAATAATACCATTCTCTATTAAAATCCATCAAAACTTTAAACAAATTAGTATTAAAATAAAATATTGGAAAGGAGCAAACTGTCAGATGACGAGAACAATGCTCATTTCTATATATGATTTTGTTTTTAACCCAAATAATACGATGAAACTTGTTAGGTGGAAAGATGCCTATATTTGTCTTGTTCTGAGAAAACTGGGCATAATGCATGTGCGTAAAGTGTCATCCCAGATTAGCCTGTGAAGTCCGCACAGGCTAATCAGGGACGACACTTTCCGCCTCATTTGGATTTTTGCTAAGAGGAGACTGCACAGGCTAATCTGGGACGACACTTTACGCACATGCATTATGCCCAGTTTTCTCAGAACACGACACATATGTGGATTATTCATGCTTTTTCTGTTTTGTCTGTTTGTCTGTCTGAAAAATTAAGATCCTGCAATAACTCAAAAAGTTCTTTAGTGAGGTTGATGTATGTTGGTAGATTCCATATTTTGAATAGGAATGTGTTTTTTTTTTGAGGGGTTTCAACATGCAAAATGTGTGGTTGCTATGGTTACATAAATGATTGAAGAATATTATCTGCATCATGCCATAACTTAAAAGTGCAAGCGTCTTTAATGAAACTTATGAAGATCCTGTTCTTATACAGACAATATTTACCCTGCTTTTTGTGTGTGTAAGCATTATTTTTATGCCCCAGGTAGAGTGGCATATAGCAGTTGAACTGAAAACTTTAACTTTGGTCATAACTTNTACAGATATTCAACTTTTATGTTGATTATGATGCTGCTGTTGATAATGATGATGATGATGATGTTGATTTTGAAAATGGTGATGCTGCTTATGTGTTGATGATTTTCTGTGTTTTGTAAACAAACTAAAGAAACTCAACACAATTATCATAGTATGTCAACATTATAAGATGAACCCTGCTTCAGGGAGCTGATTTTGTGGAGTTTGATGTCCATTTGACCAAAGACAAGCAAGTGATAATCTACCACGATTTCAAGGTCCATATT
>VMBQ01011669.1:0-21961 GCA_007657795.1 Dreissena rostriformis | reverse complement strand
CTGATCATTTTTGTTAAACAATATTTTAAGAGGTAAGATGCTCAATTTTAGTTTAGCTACATGCCTTTCGACCATGGGCAATTGGCACAAACACATGCACTTAAAACAATAAATTAACTCTACTTGATTCATAAAGCACACAAGATGTTTTACTCTTTCCTTGGCGATAATTATATTTATCTGATATAAATTTCTTTTTAGACATATTTGAGTTTTACATTATCATAAGACTTGTATAAATATCATGGTTCATATACACATATCACATGTTTATACTCAACACAAGGTTCATATACACATATCACATAGTAATACTCAACACAAGGTTAGCTTAAACATATTTATTTCTTTTGGCAAACACAGTGTACATCAAGTAATTTACGATACAATCAGTATAAGAAAAGGATTGAAACGAAAGAAATAAATCTTATATAGTTTCTCTCCTTGCAGTTAAAGTTACGCAATACATGGGTGTATTATAAGACTAGTTAACAATGGATAACCCAGAAGTAAGAACTATACGCGATAGGTCTGAAAAAGTGTTGAAAGAAAAATATGGGGATGAAGGACTGTTTATGCAAGAGCTTGTACATGAGGTTGCAGCAATGTTTAGACATATTCGAGTTTCAATTATCATAAGACTTGTATAAATATCATGGTTCATATACACATATCACATGTTTATACTCAACACAAGGTTCATAAACACATATCACATAGTAATACTCAACACAAGGTTAATATGCACATATCACATATTAATACTCAACACAAGGTTCATATACACATATCAAATATTAATACTCAACACAAGGTTCATATACACATTTCACATATTAATACTCACCACAAGGTTAATATACACATATCACATATTAATACTCACCAGAAGGTTCATATACACATATCACATATTAATACTCATCAGAAGGTTCATATACACATATCACATATTAATACTCACCACAAGAAACCTTACCTAAGATGTATTCACCTGATCATCAAACAATTACAAAAGTTACGGAATGCCGTTAATGCCATCGTGGTTACACATTAAAATCCAGAGGGCGACAATGCGCTTAGTGCGATAATACGATGACGACAGTGCGACAATTCGATGGCGACAGTGCGATAGTACGATGGTGACAATGCGATAAGACGATGACGACGGTACGATTACGCGATAATACGATGGCGAAAATGCGACAACGCGATAGTACGATGGTGACAATGCGATAGTACGATGGCGACAATGCGATAGTCATATCGTTCTGTCGCCATCGTATCATCGCATTGTCGCCATCTTACTGTCTCGTTATCGTACTGTCGTCATCGTATTATCGCATTGTCGTCATCGTACTATCGCATTTTCGCCATCGTATTATCGCATTGTNGATCTGATCATTTTTGTTAAACAATATTTTAAGAGGTAAGAGGCTCAATTTTAGTTAAGCAACATGCCTTTCGACCATGGGCAATTGGCACAAACACATGCACTTAAAACAATAATTTAACTCTACTTGATTCATAAAGCACACAAGATGTATTACTCTTTCCTTGGCGATAATTATATTTATCTGTTATAAATTTCTTTTAAGACATATTCGAGTTTTACATTATCATAAGACTTGAATAAATATCATGGTTCATATACACATATCACATGTTTATACTCAACACAAGGTTCATATACACATATCACATAGTAATGCTCAACACAAGGTTAATAACTTAATATACACATATCACATATTAATACTCAACACAAGGTTCATATACACATTTAACATATTAATACTCACCAGAAGGTTCATATACACATATCACATATTAATACTCACCAGCAGGTTCATATACACATATCACATATTAATACTCACCAGAAGGTTCATATACACATATCACATAGTAAAACTCACCAGAAGGTTCATATACACATTTCACATATTAATACTCATCAGAAGGTTCATATACACATATCACATATTAATACTCACCACAAGAAACCTTACCTAAGATGTATTCACCTGATAATCAAACAATTACAAAAGTTACGGAATGCCGTTAAGGCCATCGTGGTTACACATTAAAATCCAGAGGGCGACAATGCGATAGTGCGATAATACGATGACGACAGTGCGACAATACGATGGCGACAGTGCGATAGTACGATGGTGACAATGCGATAATACGATGACGACAGTACGATAACGCGATAATACGATCGCGAAAATGCGACAACGCGAATGTAGGCGACAATGCGATAGTACGATGGCGACAATGCGATAGTCATATCGTACTGTCGCCATCGTATCATCGCATTGTCGCCATCGTACTATCTCGTTATCGTACTGTCGTCATCGTATTATCGCATTGTCGTCATCGTACTATCGCATTTTCGCCATCGTATTATCGCATTGTCGCCATCGTACTATCGCATTTTCGCCATCGTACTATCGCACTATCGCATTGTCGCCCTATGCATTTTAATGTGTAACCACGATGGCCCTAACGGTAATTCGTAAAAAGTACTTCGTTATTAACAGTGCACATCTCAAACACGTTTATAAAAATAATTGCGTTAGTCGTGTTGAGTATGCCCAATCGGTAACCCCATTTGTTAATTGTGTATTATAATATTTAATTTCTGTTTTCGGTTTATTCACAGAACCGAAGATGACGGGAATTCCTAATTACTTCAAGGCTATTTCTGTTGCTTAACAAATGTTTGTACTTTACCCCTCTCCGTTGAAAATTGTGTTGTATTTAGTATACATAGCGTTTGACTTTTTTCTTAAACTTATATTCGAACGTTTTCTTAGATTTAATGATTCAATGATTGTTTGCACTTTTTTATGAACATCGACTATTGTTTAATTATTTTTCAGTAGTATTATAATTGACCTTCTTACATTTTGGCTTTGCAAATGATTTAATTAATTTTATATATTGCTCAAATGATGAATATATCTATATAATGAATGATCGTGGATAAATATAAATGACTTCAAGATTATTCTGTTTGAATGTATGCATATTTGGAAACAAATTAATTTTTATAAATAGATGTTTTTCAATATATTTGCATGAATTAAGTCCAGTCGTATATTTTTCGATGTAGGCAACTGATAAATGAAATTGAGTTTACTTGTTTTAGTAAATAATGCAACACTTTCAATAAAAAAACAAAAATCGATCTTGTGTCCTGTGATCGATCCCAACAATACTAAGATATTGGCATCCGAGGACTCGCACATCAAACGGCGGGTCAAAGAGGCAATACACATAAAACAACGAAGATCGTCGCTAAACCGGGACGAGGGGCTGGAACTTCCGCCTGTGTACAATTCTCTCCTCTTGTCACGTGACCATCCTACGTCACGTGACTCGGTCAACTGACCAGCACATCGCTGATGAAGACTATGTGATTTAGTCGAAATATTCGAGTAAGTTCAAATGTTGCTCTGAGTTATGTAATTTATTGACTCAAATGATAGATCCAGAGCAAGAGAACAACCTTCATAGTTGTAAATTATTATACTTAATTGTGATTTATATCATTTAACTTAATACACTCGGTATGTATCCTCAGCGTATATACTATTGAAACGCTTTTTATTGAATACCTCTTCTATTGTTGTTCGTAGTGTTCTATGCATAATTATAGTGTTGTAATAGGTTATTAAATTGCTTCTGTATTAAAGGTATTTATGGGAATCGCATCGGTTTTATCTTATTAAAAGTCAGATAGTAACAACGGATATTCTTTTTTAAGGAAAGGTACGTTTGGTTGTCTATTTCTCTATAAGAACTAATATGGAAGGATGTTTGTAAAACACACGTGCATCATGTTTTCATCGGCGAAATAAATACACAACACAGTAATAATAAGCCGTGCACAGTATAGGCGAAATAAATACACAACACAGTAATAATAAGCCGCGCACAGTATACGACGTCATTTTTTGTTTGTCGTGAAGTCATTTTTTGTATTTGATATGTATAGTTTGAATGGTTTTTACGAGTTTTATCGAATTATCAAAGAAAATTGTAGATACACGTTTACTAGAGATTATTGCGGGATTCATTCGTCAAGGCTTTGATTCAGGTGTGCTAAGTTTCTTTTAATAGCCTGTTCTTTATTCTAAAATTGTTTTGATTTTTTTTTTTCAAATCTTTCTTTAAAAGCCTCACTTATATATTTTACTAGTTAAGAAGACCTCACTGCGCATGTCTACGGCGGATATTCTCACGGACGATGAGAAAGGAAATCGTGAGATGGACGATCTTTCAGCTTACCAGTTCCCTTTTGCCAAACCTTCTCTACAAGAGCAATATGAGGACATGTTGCGTAGAAATGACCCAATGGCAAACGTTAAGAAAGTCAGAAAAGCACATAGGAACCCTTGGCATTGAGCAGAACTTAGTCCGTTATAAATGTAGAATAGTTGAAGATTGATTTATTCGGATAAAAGTCAAGATTGTATTACAGTTCATATAAAACATTGACATTAAACAGGGTAAAATAGTACATTCATAAGTTTTTGGGAAACGGTTACAAAGAAAGGGCAGCCATGCATAATAATGAATCGATTTATACTGTCAGGCAATTTCACAATGTCTGAATAAGGAATTTAATTGTTAAATAACAATCATATATTATTTGTCAAATGGAAACCATTGACACTATTTCAATGTCAATAATAAGGAAGGGGTTATTTTTCTATTTATCAAACATCAAAAGAATGCTGTATAAGCTATGTAAATATGTGTTTCTTACATCGTAAACACATTTTTCATTCATCAATCACACGGATGTTTAGTCATTGACAAAACTCTCAGTAGAGAGTAAGGTATATATAATGCATAGAGTCAATTTCCACATTCGTCCAGTAGAGTATTGTATATACTTTGTATAGAGTCATTTTCCACATTCATGCAGTAGAGAGTATGGTATACACTTTGTATAGAGTCATTTTCCTCATTCGTCCAGACATTTGGCTAAGGTGGAAAGGGTAGCTGAAAGGTAGAACAATGCACGTGTTCCATTATCAGTATTCGCGCGACGGCAAATCTTTGCGTTATATATACACGAGTATTTTGTTAGAGTTCCTTTTCGAGCGTAAAATAATTAATCGTTTTCACTTTCTCGCAAAGTTCATATGTATATTCTGGTAGAACTAAACACGATTTAGCATTGCTAGTTCCGTAACTTAAATATATAGTTATTGTTTGTGAGAATTGTATTTCTGGTTTCGGTATTTGTTTAAGCATCAACACTGAGGTTTGATACCAACTGCTACATTAATATTGACCCATGTATGCCTAGCGTCTAGAAAAAAAGGCATCGGCAAACAGCGTAGACCAAGATGAAACGCCGCATGATGCGGCGTCTCATCAGGGTCTGCAAATGTTTGCTTAAAGGAATTTCTGTTAGAAATATTCTAAATATAGAAATAAATATACTAAACATCCCTTACTTTGGAAATAAATTGATCCAATTTAGAAGGATGGGAGAGTCTACTAGGCATAAATGGGTTAATCATTGTATATATTTCTGTGTGCTATGATATTACATATTTTGAATACAGTGTACATTGTTTGCTTTTTCACTTGACCTTTTTGTACTCAGCCAAATGTTAGGACTTCTGAATAATTGCATGAATGCCACTGAAAATGTGCGAAAGTTTTAGTTTGTGTAATTTATTATGTTTGACAGTTGCTGTATTTGAATTATATATATAGTCTCCTTTTAAATACATATAGTGAAATACAGAATGTTTGTGTATTCTATATTTAGAGCAGATCATCATCGATGAGCGGAAAAGTGCCCGTTACACAGTAATATACATGCAGTTATATTTGTCGGCATAAAAATTCGTTGTTTAAAACAAAGAATGCCGTTTTCGTGGACACGTTAAATTGCGTCGGTAATTTTCCGATGTGTTTGTGTTAAATCCGTCGATCGCTCAACCCACGAAATCAAGAGGAATTAATGTCCCAGTAATAGTAATGTTTACAGTATTTGTAATCCGATCATAACCATGATTTGTACTGATTTAACCATGATTTGTACTGATTTAACCATGATTTGTACTGATTTAACCATGATTTGTACTGATTTAACCATGATTTGTACTGATTTAACCATGATTTGTACTGATTTAACCATGATTTGTACTGATTTAACCATGATTTGTACTGATTTAACCATGATTTGTACTGATTTAACCATGATTTGTACTGATTTAACCATGATTTGTACTGATTTAACCATGATTTGTACTGATTTAACCATGATTTGTACTGATTTAACCATGATTTGTACTGATTTAGCCAAACACATACTAGTATACAAATTAATGCTTTCCAACTGTAACTATACCATGAACATAGTTGAAAGGTGTGGAGTAAACAACTCAGAGAGCTTACTCTACCATGGGCTGGTGGAACGAACGCAAACTATGTCGGGCGTTGATGCTTTTCAAACCGGATTACAGACGGACCTTCTTACTGTAGCTCTTCCGCTACAAATGAGTTTTATACACCTCATTCGATGAGCAAATAAACACTCCTGTATGTATGCAAGATGGACAGACATGCCGAAAAATACGAATCAATTTGTAGGACGTTCGAACTGGATGATATGACAGCCTTCTTAAAGCAGATCACAGGCTTCACATGAACCTCAGTTTGTAGAAAAAAAATTAGCACCTATTTATGTATAAAGGCTATTCCCACATGACAATAAAGAACCTACGTGAATAACAAAACCTTTTCACAACAAAAAGTCTCGTCAACATCAATAAGTATTTTATGTAAGGCAAGCTCCCAATTGCCTAAACAATACATTACACATAATACAAGTCCATTTACATTTAATGGATTTATCTTTAAAATACTGTATGTTTTGTTTTTACTCTAAGCTCATTTAGTTATTGTACATTTGTGTTAATGACGATGAGCTTTACATGCTTAAATCAATGGCCCTTTTCTGTTATGTTCTGTTCTGATCAAACACTACACATGATTTAATATTGGGCCATCGCATTGGAACGGTCAATGCAAAGATTGGATGTTTCACGTTTTAAGCCCCATTTACACTCAAAATCAAGTAGTATTTAGTAAAATATTTCTTTAAAAAAGAAAACCCATAACAAATCAGTATTACTTATAGCAAAAGCCAAAATTTCAACGCTAGCTGTGGACTGGTAACATAGATTAAACAAGATAAAAAATGCTCGTTTTTATTGTTTGTGGCATAATATATTCCATTTTAATTACCCGGAATGATATCTATTAATACGACACACGAACCCTAAAATCGTACATGAACATGTGTTGAATATATTTCATTTTGATGGCGTAAAAGCAGACACATATGTAGCACACAGGTAGAAGGAACGTACCCTGGATAGTATATGGGCCTAGGAGCCCAATATATGCAAATAAATGACCTTGTTATTATTCCAATATCAGAGGGTGGGGATTTTTTTTTCATGGCTCTTTGTCAATTTTTCTCTCATTAAATATGATTTTATATATCTATTTGAATATATTGGGCTCCTGGGCCCATATACTATCCAGGGTACGTTACTTCCGACTGTGATGTAGCATTACTTGTTCATAGTTTGACAGTTGTTTAAAGTGTGTCTTTAACTGCTTTTAATTGATTAATAGAAACATCGGAACTAAAAACCTCTTGTTTAATAACAAGAATAGATTTAAAGAAAAAAGAGAGAAAAAAAATCACCCTACCTAGGCTCTAATCAGTGAATTTTGGAATAAAAAGCTACCGTCTTAAATGTCTAGTTGTTTTAAGAAACTGGTGAATTTTTTGTTATAGCATGTATTATCTGTCTTTTCCGATGATGTTAATACTCACACTTCGCTGTGTTTCTTAGTATTTATTGACTATTGAATGTAACGTACGGAAGCGCAAATCGCTACTTTATGTCGTCCCGACACGCTAAGCGCGACACAAGTTAAATCTCGTGTATCAACATTAAAAAGAAATATTATCAAAATAGCGGTTTCCTTTCAGACGGAATGTTTTAAGGCATCTATGAGGTTTCCAAGCTTGTTTGCGGTTACTAGTTATATGGGCAGTTANTGATGCTTTTCAAACCGGATTACAGACGGACCTTCTTACTGTAGCTCTTCCGCTGCAAATGAGTTTTATACACCTCATCCGATGAGCAAATAAACACTCCTGTATGTATGCAAGATGGACAGACATGACGAAAAGTACGAATCAATTTGTAGGACGTTTGAACTAGATGATATGACAGCCTTCTTAAGGCAGATCACAGGCTTCACATGAACCTCAGTTTGTAGAAAAAAACTTAGCACCTATTTATGTATAAAGGCTATTCCCACATGACAATAAAGAAATA
Source organism: Dreissena rostriformis (assembly GCA_007657795.1). Lineage (NCBI taxonomy): Eukaryota > Metazoa > Mollusca > Bivalvia > Myida > Dreissenidae > Dreissena > Dreissena rostriformis. The sequence goes on along the minus strand of VMBQ01011669.1, from coordinate 13,565 downwards.
ACGTAAATTACAAAACCTTTTCACAAGAAAAAGTCTCGTCAACATCAATAAGTATTTTATGTAAGGCAAGCTCCCAATTGCCTAAACAATACATAACACATAATACAAATCCATTTACATTTAATGGATTTATCTTTAAAATACTGTATGTTTTGTATTAACATTAAAAAGAATTATTAGAAAAATAGCGGTTTCCTTTCAGACGGAATGTTTCAAGGCTTCTATGAGGTTTCCAAGCTTGTTTGCGGTTACTACTTATGTGGGCAGTTACTGGACATGTGTGTGGTTTCTAGGCATCTATGAGGTTCCAAGCTTGTTTGCGGTAACTAGTTATGTGGGCAGTTACTGGGCATGTGTGTGGTTTCTAGGCATCTTTAAGGTTTCCGAGCTTGTTTGCGGTTACTAGTTATGTGAGCAGTTGTGTGGTTTCTAGGCATATGAGCGGATTCTAATTAGCGAACAGTTACTAGTTATTTTGGCGGTTAACAGTCATGTGTGCTGTCAACAGTAATGTGGGGGAATACTATTAATGTTGGCGAATATCTGACATTTTGACAGTTACCAATCATGTGAGCATTTACCACTTATGTGGACTGTTGCTTTTCAGGCGGTTACAAGTTAAGTGGGCGTTTTTCCTGTAATGCAGAAGGTTAAAAGGTTATGAAGAGGTTTACACGTTGTGCGGGCGTTTAAGAGTCGTGTAGGTGGTTACTTAACATGTTGTAGCTTACTTGTGACTTAAGAGGTTACCAGTCATATTTTCGGTTTCCAGTCATGTAGAAATTAACCAGTCATGTAGGCTGTTTACATAGAGCTCATGTGAACAGTTTCGAGTCAGGTTGACAATTTTCAGGAATATGTGTGGCTGTCAAGCATTATGGTCTTTCGGGCAGGTGGGCGGTAAATGTTCATGTGGGTGGTTACCAGTCATGTGGGCAGTTTCTAGTCATATGGAAAGTTATCAGTAATGGGGGCTGTTACCGGACATANTTTTCCTGTAATGTAGAAGGTTAAAAGGTTATGAAGAGGTTTACAAGTTGTGCGGGCGTTTAAGAGTCGTGTGGGTGGTTACTTAACATGTTGTAGGTTACTTATGATTTAAGAGGTTACCAGTCATATTTTCGGTTTCCAGTCATGTAGAAAGTAACCAGTCATGTAGGCTGTTTACATAGAGCTCATGTGAACAGTTTTGAGTCAGGTTGACAATTTTCAGGAATATGTGTGGCTGTCAAGCATTATGGCGTTCGGGAAGGTGGGCGGTAAATGTTCATGTGGGTGGTTACCAGTTATGTGGGCAGTTTCTAGTCATATGGAAAGTTATCAGTGATGGGGGCTGTTACCGGACATATGAGTTATTACCAGTCATATTGGCGGTTACAAGTCAGGTTACACGTTTCAGGCGCTAATGAGAATGCAACGTTAACCTTATAACTGGGCGTTTATCAGTCCAGTGGATGTTTTAAGTCAGGTGAGCGTATACCAGTTATTTGGGTGGTTGCTTTTTATTTTGCGGTTACCACTTATGTAAGCGGTTTCAAGTCAAGCAAGCGGTCACAAGTCATGTTTTACAGTCAAAAGTCATGTGTGCGGTTACTAGGTATGTGGGCGGTTTCCTGGCATGTGGCCGGAATCCAGTTAGCGGCCAGTAACCACTCATGCAGGCGGTTACTAGTCAGATTGACATGTTTTAAAGAATGTATAGGGTTTTCATGTATTTATGGTGTAAATAGGCGGTGAGCAGTAGCCTACCGTGTAGGCGGTTATCAGTCATGTAGGCTTTACCAATCATGCTTGTAGCTACCACTTTAACAATCATGTTTGTAGTTTGTAGTACTAGGCACACAAATTAATGGCAACTTTTTCCGAGTCCTTTTAAATATGTACAGTTACATAAAATCATGCGTTTCCCTAAATGGAGAATGCTCCCAGTACTTTTTGNTGTAAGCGGTTTCAAGTCAAGCAAGCGGTCACAAGTCATGTTTTACAGTCAAAAGTCATTTGTGCGGTTACTAGGTATGTGGGCGGTTTCCTGGCATGTGGCCGGAATCCAGTAAGCGGCCAGTTACCACTCATGCAGGCGGTTACTAGTCAGGTTGACATGTTTTCAAGAATGTATAGGGTTTTCATGTATTTATGGTGTAAATAGGCGGTGAGCAGTAGCATACCGTGTGGGCGGTTATCAGTCATGTAGGCTTTACCAATCATGCTTGTAGCTACCACTTTAACAATCATGTTTGTAGTTACCACTTTACCAATCATGTTTGTAGTTACCAATTAACCAATCATGTTTGTAGTAACCACTTTACCAATCATGTGTAGTTATCACTTTACCAATCATGTTTGTAGTTCGCACTTTACCAATCATATTTGTAGTTACCACTTTACCAATCATGTTTGTAGTTACCACTTTATCAATCATGTTTGTTGTTAACCAATCATGTTTGTAGTTACCACTTTACCAATCATGTTTGTAGTTACCACTTTACCAATCATGTTTGTAGTTACCACTTTACCAATTATGTTTGTAGTTACCATTCAGGTTTCATTTCAAGTCATACAGGCAGTCACCAATAATGTTAGCGGTTTCCATAATTCTACCGAAACTCGTCACAGCCAACATACCTTTCATTTAGACCTTAATGTCATTCAACCGTGAAAGTTTTAATAAGATCCACCCATTAGTTAATGAAAAGTTCAAATCACAAGCTTCAAGAGACAAAATAATTTATTTTGCACATATATAACACTGCAAAAGAAATGTATAACACATGTGTTAACATCTATTTTTTCCGTTCTATACATGTATATGTTATTGTCCTCGTCAATAGGTATGTGGGGGTCGAGGGCAACCCCCTCCACACCGTTCCTCATCAGTATATATATAATAGATCATATTGCATGGTGTACAATATTAAGTTGTCGACAAGTGCTAATAACTGCATATTACAAAATACTGTCATAATTGCATACACAGCAATGCATGTATACGAATTGAAAAATATGAATATACGGCTAAATTTTACAAGTCGCAATGCACAATATACAGAAATGCAAAGTAGACCAGTGCTCACAGTTGCATAAATAGAGTAATATAATTATTTCATAAATAGTGATATACTACTCGATACATATATTGAAATTATCAATATAGGGATAAATTACGCGAGTACAATTTTCTAACGATACAGACTTAACAAAATGCCCCATTCTTTTTTTTTAGGTTATAAGGTTTGAATCATTTTAAATTGCAGAAAACATTCATATCTTATAGAATATTATACTGGATTGAAAAGTATGATTTTGCTGCAATAACGGTAGGTATTTTTTTTTATTCATTTTACAATTATATATAAACAAATTAGTGAGAAGGAATGTTAGATTAAGAGGAACACTTGTGTTTTTATATCCTTACATAAACGAGGGTTAACATCTAATTGGTGTCATATAGTCGCATGTATTACATCACTCATTCATTGCTATATCTCACACAGTTAATATGAAGTCTCATATATACATGAGTAATATACTGTACAAACCAAACGTTGTTGTTTTCTCAACAATATGTATGCAATTATTAACATAACATGATAAACTGTTCCGTATCTATATATAATACATTTACAGGGAATGATCCAGAAGAACACTGACTTTTATATTACCATTTCCGTTTTGAATATATTTAATTTAATAAAACTTATATAAAAAATAAGCATGATGTTTACGGAACATGTTAAATCAAACAGATTGCGGAAAATAAATGTTATGCGACTAATACATACGCATACAAAACCAAGGTAACTGCTAAACGGAGCACACGATTATTTTTTATTACAAGTCAGCAAATAATACTTTTGAAAAGAAATACTTGCAATATCTTCTTGAAATTTGAATTTGTTGTAGGAAAACAAAAAGAGAACACCATAGTAAAATGTGCAATCATTTGAAAAATAAATGCAAGTAAAAAAGCGTATTTAGTTTTCGAGGACATTGGACGTCATTTCAGAAAACACAATCTTGTCTTGTTAACATTATGTCTAGTGGATGTGACAGTTATTGAATAAAACAATACTGTTACTGGCTTGTCAATGTGTCAACAAGTGCGTAAGCAAAATAATGCGTTAGTAAATATCTTATTTTCACTGTGACAAAATACGTCTAGATAAACACAGGGTATAACAAGGTTGAAGAAAAAACAACAACGTGCATGTTTACAGTGAAGTCATTTAGCAAACATCTGAACGGACATTAGAGTTGATAAGACAGTAAATAGTCAGTTTGCTACAAAGCGCGTAGAATATTTCAACTTATTTATTGACTTTCTTGGACAATTAAGGGATGAAATGAAAATTTAAATCACAATTTAATACACATTTTTAATTTTTAATAAGTTGGAATACAAATTAGTGAATGAAGCTCATAAATATGCTATTTTCATATATTTACCAGGTTTTGTTACTTAGTAAAGTGTTTCAGAATGAGAAGATATTAACAAACTTAACACAAATGTATACATAATGTAAACATGCATGACTAAAAGGTAGAACTAATTATTTTAAGTTACTACTGTCCATAATGCTCGAGCCATAGTGATATCAATGTACAAGAACCGCACAGTTTGTCGAAATGTCTATTCATTTATCAATTATTACACGTTAAATTAACATTAACAATAACTTTAAAAACTCCATAATCAAAAGAGAACATAAAATGCATGCCAAACAGTGCATACAAAACAAACGACGACAACATCACTGAATTTTAATCGACTAGCTCCGGGTTTTCCGTAGTGACTCATTTGAATCGTCTGTCATTTGTAAATGAGAATGGGAAAACGGGTAAAAACTTCGTTTATTTAATTTATAAACACTTATTTTCATTAGTTTGTGTATGCCATAAATGACTGTGCACAAATGATGATTAAGTCTACGTATTTCCGGATCATCCCTCGTAAATAGTCATATAATCGCATGTATGACTTCACTAGGTAAAGTCTGGATCAGTAGCACAGTTCATTTGAAATCGTATTGATATGCGACTAAGGCCGTAAAACAGATATCATCAAATAACATAAGATCAATGCCCCTATCATCATGATCATCATCAACGCCAACACTGTCACGTACACACCAGGTCAAGGTGCTCTTTGTAAAGTCATCTATGCGGAATCGTTTCACTTTAACATGCTCCAGTGCTTCGAGTTCCTGGTGGATGGGAATATATTCCTCTGCAGGAATCCTTTGGGGCGAGTAAATATGTCTTTCATTAAGACAATAGAATTTCAATATACACTCAAATGATTGTGTCAATGCAGACAGTGTATTCAGAAGGTCGCAAAGTTCTGATGGAGACAATGTATAATAAATGAAAGCCAAATACTTCAATGAAGGAGGAAGCTGAACGTCGATATATCCGGGTAAATACATTACAAGCGTTTCCAGCTGTAAGAGTGACGCTAGTGACTGTGACGATGGAGGTACTAGAAACAGTTCAAACCTTGTAGGAATTGCTCTGAAATGAGTCGACATAATCAGCTTCTTGACATTCAGACCATGCAGAGTCTCCCATAGCCAGTAATATTCCCAAACGTGGAATGTACATGAATTGTTTAAATCTGTAAATATTTTTGCGCATGTAGGTGTAAATGGCTAGAGTGAAGTTATGGTACAGTGCCACAGCTCACAACTCACCCTATAATCGAGTGTCAGCAGCGTGTTGAGCAGACTGCATAGCCAGGTAGAGGAACATGTGACTTTACTCAATATGATGCGTTCTATGGAGGGGAGTACTGGAGTATAGTCTGCACATGTTACTGGATCTTAACCGTTGAGTAGACGCCATGTGTAAATGGCTTTATTGTCTAAACTGTTGAAATCAAAGTCACGCAAGCCGATACAAGTAAGTTTTTGTATGTTATGAATGAGAGGTTGTTTTGGTAACACTTTCACTTCATTGCTGATAGTTATTGAATTTAAATTTTCAAACAGAAACAAATCCAGTCCGTCATAAGTTGTTAGTATTTCAATACATCTTAGATTTTTATAATTATTAATAGAGAGTGGTAATAAAGTTACTTCACCGCGGATTTTAATTGATTCTATGTGTTCATGATGTGACAAGTCAAGCGCTTCACATTTACAATCTGTGCCTAACTCCAGATCTGTCAACTTCTTCAGACCCTCCAGTGCATGTGGTAGCACTGTTACATTACACGAAAGATTCAATGTTTCCAGGTTGGGACAACATGACTAGTCTAACTCCAAACAAAATGCAGACGATCTGACTTCTTTCTGATCTTGTCGTGTAGAGGGACCAAGATCATCACATGCAGGCAAGCAAACAGGTCCAAGTCCCTGATAACGTGTAGACAACGCCTCTCGTGAACATATTGATACATATTTATTACAAAATCTAACCTCTAAAGATCGCACACATGACATGTTCTTTGCCCATATTTGAGATAACAACTCAAAATCAAAATAATTATCATACAAGATAAAGTGACTCAGATGCAGGTATATTGGAGTGTTCTTGTTCGCTAAAGCCTCCCTGTAGCCGGAAAGGATGCATGCTTGGAAGACATAGCAAGCATGGTGATAATTGCGACCATTGTCAAGCTCATTCATCAGTGCAGATAGTTCATTCGCTGCCGAGATGTTTAAGCCACACAGGAATGTACAACATGTATTCTATATCAAGATATGAATTGTGATGGCACTTGAGATAACCGGAAATGACTTTATCAATTGCGTCTGGATTGTTGGCGATATGAAAAGCAGTTAAGAACTCCTGAACAGTTTTGTGGATAAACCTACATGTCGTATCAGTAACTCTTTTAGCTTTTCTTTTGGATAATAATCCTGATCTGAGCGCGAACTCTGTTGCAGGTGCAAGCAAATAGTCTGACAGATTTACATCGCTAAAAACTATTGATGTTTCTTTTTCCTCTGAAAACAAAAAAGAGAACGCAGCTTTAGCAATAGCATCTATGTGATCCTTATTTGGTTGCAGATATTTTGTACCATTTAAGTTTTTTACTGGCGGTGGATTCATCTTGTTGTAATAACAGATTTCAGGAGTGGCTTTTTTGCATAGACAGTCAAGCAGTGTAGTGTAAAGATCACATAGTGACGATCCGGTGAGACTATCAGCCATACCATCTACCCAGGTACAGAGGACAAGTGCGTGCCGCATAGGCGAAGATGATATCGACTGCAGTTTGCGACTCTCGAGGAATTTCTTAAACTGCTTAACGCTTTTTTTGATATCCTTTGATTCGTCAAGAAGGCATCGTAGTATCCTTTCATTGAATGCTTCAGCATCGTTTAACCCATATACTTCTAACAGAATATCGATTTGATGATTTTTGATACGTTCATCTGCAAGTTTCCATGGTCGAGAAGTTGTGAGAACGATTCAGTTGTCCTTAAGAATTCCTGCCATAGAAGGTAGAGCTTCATCACCAGGCCACTCATCCAGACCGTCTTGAATAACCAGACATATCTCATTTTTCATAATCTGTAGGCAAAGTTTCCATGCTCTCTCACGTTTGTCTTCTGCATATATCTTATCAATAAGTTGCGTTTTTATCCTCTGCATTACATCCTTCTGATGTCCTGAATCTGACAAAATGATGAAAAAAGAGAAACTTGAAGTTCTGTAGGGTGTCAAAGTCAGCAAACACCATTTTTTTTTCTTTTTTAGAATCCTTTGGGGGCGAATGTATGTTGCACCACTTATAAACTAACTTGGCACAAAATGTTGATTTGCCACTGCCTGGCTCGCCTTGTAAATATGTACGTAAATATGCACGTCGAGATCAATTATCACCTCTGTTAAAGCAATCTTTGTACAAACAAATTTGCTTCTGTTTTGTGCGTCTCCCATCTTTCTCTATTTTTATCCTGTGTATTTTTGGACTTTCGTAGATGTCTTGTACCAGCTTATCGAGACTTGGATCCAAAGTCGACAGAGGCACGTAGCTAACGGTGTCACGGTTATGGTCCACCAGTAAGCAGCGAAGGTCTGAAATGATAATACATTTACATAGAAAAACATAGGTTGTGAGTATGTTCTACAACAAGTCGAAAATATGTTCGCAGACAAACATGTAGTTTATATTGTTTCATTTTTATGAAGAATACTAATCAAGAGTAGCAATCAACATATCCGCCTATAACATGTCAGGAAGCACTGTCCGTCTGTACATCCGGACGAAGTTTCCTGTATCAGCCTTACTTTTCCAGATATTGATTTTATAAAAAATATTTTAGCACAATTGTCCATAATGATTAGATCACGTTTATCGCTTAACACCCGCCCAACTAACTCAAAGGTCAAGGTAACACTTTGAGGTTAAATGTTGAATAAGGCCATAAAAAAGCTTAAAAATTACTGTCTCAGTCATAACTTTTTCAAATATTGATGTATTTTGAAATAAGGAAGCAAAAATGAAGAACGTCATATGTCAACATATTGCGTGTAAAAACACCTTCCTTACCGTAAAGGTCATGATGTTAAATTTGGCCACACAAAGCTTGACCACTTTTGTCTCAATCATAACTTGCAACACACCATAATACCTTTTTTAGATGCACAATTACCATCTACCAAAAACATTACTCTTCTTGCTATTATAAAGATCAAGGTCACACCAAGAGTTCAAAAATCAAATTGGACATTAAACTGCTTGCCATAACTGTAACTTTGTCATTCATCATGCTAACTAAATTTCAAATAATAACCACAATGAAGAGACGGCATTTGGTGTGCAAAACCTGTTTGCCAAGTTCTGAAGTCATGGTCACAATTAGGGGTCAAAGGTAAACCGTTTCGGTACATTTTGTACTATATATTTTTCATTTAGCATGCAATTTTAAGATAACTTACCAAAAATTACGGTAATATTCAACCAAGTGGACAGTGAGAGTCTTGTGTATCACCCCTCTCATTACCTCACAGGTCAAGGCCATACTTAGAGGTCAAAAATAAAAAATTGGCAATAAAGTTTCATGATAATAGGGCTCAGTTTATTCCGTCCGGTGTCTTAACAAGGTTTCGCGATAATGAAAACTGCCCCACTTCTTGGCGGCCGTATTTTACTGCCCGGAACCATTTACAAACTCTGATGTATCATTGAAACACAATTTCTGAGCAAGTTTCATAAAGATTTGGTTAACAATGTGACTTCTATTGAGTAAACAACGTACAGCAAACTGCCGCGCCTCACATGGGCCTTGTTTATTCAATGGTGGCATTTAATAACGGACCACAATTATGGAAGACTTGACCATGTGGTTTAGTTTTTCTCTTCACTTGACTCAAGATTTAAACATGGCCATATTGTCAAGATGAACATTCTTAACATGTGGCCTCTAGAGTGGCAACAAGGTTTTTCTAATATTTGACCTGATTACTTAGACTTTGAACAAACGTGACCAAGATTAAGTTTAGCTTAAAATAATCTTTTTTAAGAGTTTCAAGACTATTGGACCAACATGTGACCTCTTAAGTGTAAACCATGTTTCACTATAGCCATATAAAGAAAACTTCCCCGACCCCAGGAACCTAGTTTTTTAGGGACCATAAATATATTCAAACTCGGAAGATACATGACGGACACAAATGATCACAAAAGCTTACCATGAGCATGTTGAGCCCAGGATTGGTAAAACATTCATATAAGGATTTCGCTAGAGCACAATGACAGAGGCCCCCTTCCATTTCTACGCCTCACCCTTTCTTAATATGTGGACCCCTTCCATTTGTATGCATTTTTGTCCCTCACCCATTTGTCAATGTCCTCGTAAATAGAGACACACCCAAAATGTTGTATTGGCATTTGATTTAGCAATTAATTTGACTTCTAGAATGTTATCGAGCTTTTCCTTACACTTGACAACCTGAGATCGTTTTTGACCTCACGTTACACAGTATTGACTTTGGCCAAGGTATCATTGGGACTAATGTTTAGACCAAGTCTCCTGAAGATTAGACAATAAATATGGTATCTAGAGTGTTAACAAGGTAAACATTATTGACGCACACAAAATGAGATGACGGACAAAAATTATCACAAAAGCTTACCATGAGCATGTTGAGCACAGTTTTGGTAAAACATTCATGTAAGGATTTCACTAGAGCAGAATGGCAGAGGCCCCCTTCTATTCCTACGCGTCACCCTTTCAAAATATGTGGGCCCCTTCCATTTGTGTGCATTTTCTGTCCCTCATTTATTTGTCATCCTCGTAAATAAAGACACACTCAAGGTGTTGTATTGGCATTTGATGATATTATAGCGTAATATACAGAATTACTAAGTATAAGCATCAATTTGTTTTTAATAAGGAATATACCTCATTGAAAATATGCTGAATGGATGCTTGAATGTGAGTTCATAAGTGGAATTAGCACAATTTAGTCACTTAAAATGTACTAAGTTTACCATTGTTACCCAAAGAGGTAACCCTGCCCTTTTCAGGCCCCCTGTCATTTATGTGTGGCTAAGTCCTTATATACATGACTGCTCAATGACCCAGTTTGCTCACCTTCTGCGTCTCTTTCGTAGTCTTCTTTCGCCTTGTTGGGATCTTTCTGTTGAATGCGCTCTACTGTATCTACTATAAGTTGAACACTGCTTTTCGTCAGTTTGTCTATTCGTGTTGTTATTGTATGCTCAGCTTTTTTAGTCTCTTCTCCCATTTTATGTTCAATCTGCCTAGTACAATATTCTGTCCTGTCATATAGTGTCTGAACACTCTCATGCTTCGTCTGTTCAATCTGTTTAGTAGCCTTAGTCAGCTTTTCAGTTATTTCACTATCAGCTTGTTGCATTTTCTTTTCAATCACTCGTTCACCATCCCCCAATGCTTCTGTTATTTTGTTCAACCCTTCTTCCAACGCAAGTTTTGCCTTTTCTGAGAATTGTTCCTCAGCGGCATCTTTTATACGCTCACTCGCTTGTTTGAAATCTTGAACCAAATTGCCAAATTCAGTCAGAGGGAGACGGTCATTCTGAAGCTACATTAGAAATAAAAAACACATGTTAATTATAATAATGGCTTATTTCAAGCAGGTGTAAAATTTTAGTATTATTCAAATTAATCTTGCAAATATTTTGTTTGCAACTTCTCATTTATCACACACATAGGCAAAAACGTACGTTGATTTACTGAATCAATCGTCAAGTTAAAGGACAAATAACTGTGGAATAAATACTGTGACCTACTAAAAAACAATGGGACATAAGGCCCTAGGAGCTCACATGAAACTTTAAGAAATAAAACCTAGTTTTTGACCCCATATGACCATTGTTAAATTGCACGGTAGAACTATCCTTGGGACCAATTGTACGACCAGGTTTCATGCAGATTGGGTATAAATTTGGCCTCCACAGTGCTCACAAGCTTTTTATTCAATTGACCTAGTTTTCAACCCCGCGTGACACATTTTCGAATTAATACAAGATTTTATTTGGGTAAAATGAACTAACAAATTGGAAAATAATTGTGGTCTCAAAAGTGTTCCAAGCATGCTCTTTAATTTGACCCAATAGATTTGATATTAAGAAAATGCACAAGCATTTCCTTGAATTTGACCTGGTGATTTTGTAATTTTGTACCCAAATTGTTCAACGTTTAACTTACCTGCGATATCATTGAGATTAATTATCTGACTACGTCATATTAAGATTTCGAAATAGATGAGGCCTCTAGTGTTCACAAGCTTTTTTTTGCAATTGGACCAGGTAAGCAAGACGGGAAATAACGCACTTTCAAACTCGGCCGAGATATCATTAGGACAAACGTTCTGAGCAAGTTTCATTAACATTGGGCTGTAAAGTGGCCTCTAGAGTGTTCACAAGGAAAATGAAATGTTGATGACGGACAATGCACGACAGACAATAGACTGTAACAAAAGCTCATGAGCATGTTGTGCTCAGGTAAACATAAGGCAGTTTAACATAAATAAAACAACACTCCTATAAACAATAATATTATACACATACAACTGTTTGCAACAAGTTCACATATACAATGATGACAATTTTAAGAAAACATAACTCTTCAAAAACAACATCACAAAGTAAACTGGTCCTTTTTTGGACGGTTATTGAGAATTTTGTAATTTGTCCTCCATAGCTTGGAAAACTCGCTTTTTATGGGTTCTCTATAAAGAAGGAAAACAATCACTGAATAGTGTGACATACACGAAAATAATGTCTTGCACATAAAACCTGTATAAACAACATATCTATTAAGTTTCATGTTGATACGCAGAAAACTGAGCGACTAGTTTTCGATAAAAAGTACACTGGTACAGCTTAACTGACCATCAGACCGATGAAACGACCAACCGACTGACCAACAGGGTATTCCCAACAAACTCCGGTGGTATTCAATTTTAAAGGGACATTCCATTTGTAGGATATGCTAAATCATTGTATCGGAATTATATGTTTAAAATGGACATGATGCTGGGATACGAATGAATGAAGGAGAAGTAATCTACCAAGCTTGTGTATACAACCAAATTTTGTTATTTTAATAAATAACATTGTGTGTTTATTGTCTTAGGCGTTTATTTAACCAACATGAACATAAAGAGATTTATATACGTACATCAGTAAGCCTACTGAGGGCTATATTTGCACTCTGATCATTTGCCAGAAATACAGGATCTGCCAGTAGCATGGTCAAAACCTGGAAATAGTCATGTAGTTCAGCATCTGTTGTCTTGCATGTGGCACTGTGGCGTACATCACGCCCAATTTGACGGACCTGAATGGGACAGTATGTTTTCAAAAACAACTAATTAATAAACAAGTTAAACAAAAATTGAATACAACCAGTGTTTAAAGCCATACAGCTATATCCAAAGGCCGACAAATGTATTTGATGTATTGTAAAAGTGGTAACCACGAAACAAAATTCAAATATGATCTATAATTTCCAAAATCAGGTCAATATTTGAAAGCGTTAAGGAAAAAAGTCCGGAAAACTGTACATTTATAAAAAATTCCAAGGCTTGTAACGTTGTAAAAAATCGATGGACCTGAACAAAACTGGACCTTGATATGTTCGTCACATAGGTAGACTCATGCACAGAAAAAAATAAGGTCAGTAACTGAAAGCGTTTCAAAAACAAATCCGGAAAAGTGTTAATTTTAAGAACATTTTTTAGTCAAAGGCCATTACTTCGTCAAAAATCAAAGGACCAGTACAAAACTCTAACTTGATCAGAAGGTAATGTAGGCAGACTCAAACATCGAAACTAAGGTCAATATCTGAAAATGCTTCGGAAAAAAAGTATTGTTTTAAAGAAAATTATTTGCCCAACCTTGTTACTTTGTCAAAAATCAATTAACGGGAATGAAACTCACACTAGACCTGTCTGAAAGTCATGTATATATAGACTCGCACACCAACAATCAGGTAACAAGGGCTGTTTGTAAAACATGCATGCCACCGATATGGGCTGTCAGTTGTAGTGGCAGCCATTGTGTGAATACGATTTTTGTCACTGTGGTGGTGGTGGTGGTGGTGGTGGTGTCGAGTCACCGTGACCTT
>VMBQ01011668.1:0-13788 GCA_007657795.1 Dreissena rostriformis | reverse complement strand
AAAATGGGCTTAAAAGGAAGTTAGTTCCCAAAATGGGGGTTAAACCATTATAATTCGGTATTAAATGAATTAATAGACATACAAACGCGTCGAGATAATTAAATAATCGTGATTTATGTTATAGTTTACTGTAAACATGCACAAATACCGTTTATTTTGAGAGAAAATGATATTCGAACATCCAACATCTCGAAGGTCAAGAAATTAAACAACAAATTTGTCGCCGGTTTTGCTTCAATAACTTTTTTATTCCGACGTCTACGGCATTGAAACAAAAAACCGAGGGGAGCACAAACACCGTAGAGCCGAAAGGGCGTATTCATTTAAAAGAAATATAAATATAAATTGGCTTACCGGGTGAAAATATCAGCTACTCAATCACGAAAAACACGAAAACGACGCCATCTTTGAAGTTTTGCTCCCGTAACCTCACTTAAACGCGGTAAGCTCCCGTATACGCATGCCCCCCCTGTCATAGCATGTATATATTTGACGATAAGCTGTATATGTTTAAGTCATAACTCAACTGTCTGTGTTGTTATGTTCATGCTGACACATTCTGACAACCAAGACAAACACAGAACAAGATCAACTATAATGGAAACTCTTGTTGAAACATGTCGACCCATGTATCCGAACATTAGCAAAATGTGTACATTTTTTGTTACCGTTTGTGACGTCGGCAGGTGTAGAACGGACTAACTCATCTGTGAGGCGCATTTACAGCCGACATGAGAAAAAAATGGGTCAGTGCCGTTTCAATCGTTTGATGCTCACAGGGAATTGGATGCTTCAGAAATCATTCATATGTCTCCTAGAAACTACCCTCTCCGATGTTACTAATTGATTCAATGTCCGAATAAATGGGTTTATGACTTGACGTTTGTTTGTTTCACAAACAGATGTTACCGAGTTCTGTAAACACATTTCAAGCTATTGATTATAACTGATGCATCATTTAGTTTGACCCCAGGTTGATAGTTTCTATTTTATATACAGTATTATTTGTATAGGTCCCTGTGTACATAAATTGTCAACCGCCTCACAGAGGTTTGACTTGCTCTGATCATATTCCTTCTAGGGAGTCCTGCTAGAAAGGTATACCGCTGCGTGCAGTTATTAGCTTATTTATGCCATCATCTGCGCATATAGATGACTGGTTGTGATAAATGATGATGGGCCGAGTAAACAATTTTTTTTTTTAAACATTTATTTTTTGTAACAACTGTGTAGCATTTTGACTGAAAACCATAATAAAATAGTTCAGTTTTGTAGAAAACAAGGTTTTGCTTAATATAACAAAAATAAAAATCTTGAATTATTTTACTTTTGAATGCAGAGTCCACTCTGGGGATGTAAACGCTACGTGGAGTTGGAAATTGTGCGTTTAAAAATTGGTCTTTTCTAACCTGCACACATACAGTTGGTTTTAACCTATCGGTAAGGTAAATAAATCGGTCTCTTTGGAATTTTACTGTTATACACAAATTTATATTCTAAACAAGAAGATTTTTTTCATTGACCATAAATAAGTTATTTTTAACATGATAGTGTAATCAACGTGTATGTATTCCAATGAAAACATGTTTATTACTAATGTGCAATATGTTTTCGCGAAGTGTTTTCGTTCACAGCTTGCTTCATCTCAAAGTCACTCGCTTGCCGTCCGTCTATGCTTTATTTTCTGCAATTGTTTGATCAACACATTAATGTTTAATGAAAAAAATAACAACCTGTGTTAGCATCATCTCAAAATATAGCATTTTATACTCAAACCCGGTAGATTCGCGGTGGTGTAGTGGATGAGGTGTCCGCCTAGCGATCGGGAGTTCGTGGGTTCCCTCCCTACTCAGGGAACGTTCGCATTATCTCCCCAATAGACACCAAGTACTGGTTCTTTGCAGGAAACGGACTCGATAGTGTCCAATTCTGCCTAAAATAGGCCTTCCTGTAATAGTCAGCAATTGACTGTAGGAAGTACGAAGTAGAAGAGTCGCGGGTCTGGTTAACTCTCGGTATTTTATAAGCGCCCTCTGGATTTTGTTTATAAACAAGCCTGCATGACCTACTTGTTAAATCTGTAAGAAAACATCACTTGCTGCTAATATTAATTGATTATTTTGTGATTAAACATCTTAAAACACGGACTCCAACTTTATTTGAATTTTAGAGTTAAATTGATTCTGATATTTATTTCATTTGTTGTCCTAAATTCCATATATTTAAATTGTTACATACATTATTGATTGTTACTTTGAATGGTACGTCAGATCTTTTTTTATTCATGTTAAATTTAACAGTAGTGCTGTTTAACCTATTTACCGCGGATCAACCCGACGAAAAAACAACAACAACAATGGTGGTGTTGTTTTTGTTGCTACCTCAGTTAAAATTGAAGGATTTTAATCATAAAAAGGCAGTTATCCAATGTTTAAGGCAGATATGTTTATCTTTTAAATCATTTATCTGATATATGAAGATGGTTTCTAGACGCAAATGAATATTCCTTAAGACTACCGGTTTGCAGGCTATACTATGCATGGGGTATTTAGCCTAAACGTGGTGTTCTGGCTGGTCAGTCATGTTTGTGAATATGAATTTATAGTTACAAAAATGATGTCAAGAAAACACTTACATTTTCAGTCAATCATAACAGTGTTTATTAAATTTTATATAACTCAGTGCCCCAGATAAGCTGCCTATCGGTGTTTTTCACCCTATTAAAATGTTTAAAAACGCAAAGAAATTCAATGTAATGCGCCATATTGAAAAGCACATCAATTTGACTTTTACGCTTATTCTTTAAATTTGATGCGTACGATACAAGTCTCGATCGAAAATGCTTTGCTCACTTTCGGTAATTTCTCATTGCAGAGCTCCAGATAAGGTTTCAGGTCAATTAGTTTTCACTACAAGATTTTTTTGCAATTAGTTTTTTTTCCAAAATTCATCATTTTCAATTAGTTTTTTTCTTACAATAAACAATATATAACAAACTATTAACCTTTTAACTCCACTGACCTTTACATGAGCTACTGTGTGCATACGGGTCTCTTTTCTGGATTTTAAAAGATCAGTCTCCATTTAATTGAGACTGGCCTGGCATCATCAAGCTGCTATTGAACAATGAATGAATATCGGCGTCCGAGCCTTCAATCTGTAATCAGGGAAAGTCATTTTTCCATGCCAAGATCTGTTTTCACGTGATACCGCGATGTTTGGGTTTGGAGATCTTCGATTCCACTTCATCAACCGCTTTTGACGCTATATCAGAATCATAATAGACTGCCAACAATAGACTTTGGACTTTGTTTTCGCCGCGAAATGAAACCAAGTATACTTGGCGCTGTCGCAGAATGAAGTTTCTTTTGAACTCGTCCACACTTTGCAGCCGCCATGTTTAATTTTGTAAACAAAAGAGCGGAAATGGAAATGCGAATATTATACTAGGTTACAATCAACTAATTCACGGATCCGGTATCGGAAATCTCGTTATCATTAAACTTTCGCTGCGCAGAACTTGGAAATTCCGTACGATCAAACGACTGGTCATAATTCGGATCCGTCTGTCTCAATTCGTTTTAATACGATGGATTTTGATTTTCTTTTCGTTTTTCTTTAAAAACAAATCGTAACAACGATAAAACGATGCTTATCTGGAGCTCTGTCATTGGAATAACTATCGTACGGCAGCGATGATTTTATTCATTCGAAAGTTATCAAGCGCCTGGATGACAATGGATCAAAACAGTCAAAGTAATTCAAACGCTTTGCGGTGTTATAACTTTCATAACAAATTAAGTGTCTGACCAAAATATTTACGATGTGCATGGTTTTTTAAAAGCGTCTGTACTTTCAGTTTCTATAACGGTGCGTTATAAAATGTCTAAGCAAGGTCGAAAGATGTCCGCAATTGTTGCGCTAAACATATGTCGATCGCAAACTTTTTCCAACCAAGAAGGCAAGCGCGAATATGTGCCGAATCATTCGTGTTATCGATTTGTAAGAAACTGTGTATGCAGCAGTTGAAAGTAGTAGCGAGTTGACATCCAAAAACATGACGGAAAGTCCGTGATTGAAAAAACCTGTCAAAAGTGGAAAAAGTCATATCCCTGGTTAGAAATTGTTGACGTTGATGGGACAGAAAAAATGTTGAAATATGCATACTGCACCCAGTCTGTGCAACAGAAGAAAAGCAGCAATGATTTTGAGGTGTAAATGTTAATAACTTAATTCACCCTATTTAAAAACTGAAATCACCCTATTTTTCAAAATCAAGGGGTGAAAACCCTATTACCCAAATAATTATCTGGGGCACTGATAACTGAGTAGTTTTGAAGAATTACTTGTCTATAATAATTTTTCCTGACAGCAGTATTTTCCGGACGTTCTATTTATTTAGTGTATTGTAACCTTAAAAACAAATTTGCTGCGTCATATACTGCATTTAAGCTTGTTTTCTTGAAGCTGACAGTACCAATTTGTAAAAATTCAAGTATTTTATTTTTTAAATTGCAATGTTTACTAATTTCGTCCCAGTGAAATGTGACTTCCGGCCACGCGGGATATCAATAGCACGTGCATGACAGTGTTTTTTTTTCACCCTTTTTGGAATGCGGCCGGGTCCCTTTGGATTGGGAAAAATCGCGGTGTTTTGACTAAAATTGGGAAATTATTGTTGTTGTTGTTTTGCTTACAAATCAGTGCTCGACATAAACTTTTGAAGCCACTTGTCCAGTTGGTCAAGTAGACCAAAATTTCACTTGTCCTGACCAAAAAGCAAATTTTCCTGACCATTATATATTAATCTGCTCAGTACTTTGCAAAATAATGAAATAATACAAAATGCTCAAATCATAGACTGTAATCATTCAAAATGCATGTTTACATAATTGTAGGCAATTTCAATACAAAAAGAACTGACTAGAATAACCGAAAACTCGAGATTATTGATTTTTAAACATACAAAGCCATTATACCTGACAAAAACTTGTGTTTCGTAAAATCATTCTAAACATAGAGATGACGTCACTTTGTTAATTGTCTGTAAGATCGGTGTGTACCGGTGTCGTAAAATGCATATTCTTGCAAGGGAGAATATTCTTGTTATCTTGGCAAAGAAAAATGTTAAGGGTTGCTTCCCTTGTGAACAGTACGGTGTAGTATTGCATGGAACTATCAGAATACCTAGCGCTTTGTCGTTTAAACATTAACATAATATAATCGAAAAAGTTTTGTGGTAACTCCACAGAAATAACGGATTAAACAGCATTTTTTTTAAGTAATTAAATTATACCGACCGCTTGTCCCGTCGGACTAGCAAATTCTATATTTACTTGTCCGGACTAATAATTTGGTTGTCCCGGACAGTCGGACTACCGTTAATGTCGAGCCCTGTTACAAATGCTTCAAATTTGAGAATAAAATTGTTTGTTAAAAGGTTCAACTTAAAGAGCTTGATGGGAGATGATCTAAATGTTGAGATCTAAAAAACATTTTTTTTTTTGAAACCATCTTTTGGGAATTTTAAGGGCCCATTTGGGAAAAATATATACCTTTTTCCCTTGGGAATGGGGCCGAATACCGGCCCCGAATTTGATCGAAAAAAAACACTGCATGGGCAAACAATGTCACTAAATGAGATTTTTTTTTCCTTCGTCTGCTACAATACGGAAGATCTCAATTGTTTTTTTTTGCAACCTCATATTTAAANCGCGAAAAAATACCGCATGACGAAAAATAACCAACCAATGATATTTTTCTTATCCAGAAGCCAGGGCCTTACACATGGAATTATGTTAAGATTTGACCTCTTATTGAAGAAAACAAAGGAAACGTAGCCAAGGCGGAATTAACCTGTTTTGGGGCCCAAGGCTGCACATGTTACGGGGGCCCCCTTACCCTCTTCTGTATATTGAAATTCATACTTGATACTGCAAATACATTCATAAATGCTATGCATCTTTGATTGTAATAATTGTTATGATGAATTCTGGATGAGACTTAAATAAACTAATAATAATACAAAGATCAGAAAACTTGCATTTTGATTCGCAGGTGGTTAGCTTGAGTGTATCCGTCGATTTGTTTAAGTCTAACAGAATGAATCACAACATAATTATAATAATAACTGTTTTGGTATCAACGAGCATTTAATAAAATTCTCAAGCAAACCACGTTAATTTTTTTGTTAATTATATTTCGCCAGAAATGTTATGCTTCATTTAATTTCTTTCCTTTTCACCTTCATTCATTTTCATGTATTGACATTAACGTGTAACTCCTCAACCCCCTCCCCAGTCACCAATATTGTTTACGAACGTACTGTGTAAGCAAATGTTTGAATCGACGAAGCCAATTGCCAATTAGTCTAATTTAGTTACAGCCATGGTCAAACTGATAACAATCCTACCTTTATCGTCGCAAACTAGGGAAGGTGCGAACATTATGGGTTATAATTAGTGTAAGCAAATTATTTTGGTAAGTTTTCAATAAAGTTTCAAGCGTTCTGCATTGTACATATTTGATCATTTTAGATACCGTAATCTGTCAGTTACATGTAGTTAAATGCAAACAACCATACACAATTAAAAAAAATCTTTTAAATAAAAGCGCAGAAACTTTTTCATTCAGTTGTTGATCACATATCGTCATCTTTTAATTTCGTTTATTGTCTTTGATCTGGATTCGCCGCGTGTTGGATTTAGAATCTGCAACACCCCTGAAAAATAAACAATTAACAATTAACGCTAATCTTTACTATTCTACCAAAACGAAATCAGAAGTTTTCGATACAGCTTTACTGCATTCGCTTTTTACAAAAAATGTCACGTGTCAGTTAAGTAAACAGTACTATAACACTCATCTTTGTGTCATAACCACATTTATCTTGATTTCGGAACAGACATGTTTGTATATCATTCCTACGGTAATTAAATCTCAATTTTGTTTAAACATTGGGCATTATTATTAGTTAGGAACGAAAATTAATATTTGACGAATAATAATTGTTTCACCGTATTTCAATTCTACCTACCACTGTACTACGTCTTAATTAATGCTTTGAACCTTAATTCTGGCTATTCAAACCACGAAAGCTAAACAAGTGGACAACAACGACAAAAGCTCTTAACCACTTCCCAGACATAATTCAAGCACTTCCTGTGCCAAAATACAATAGAAATAGCCGCTACCTATTGAGAACCTATGCACATATCAGATTTCACTCGGCCTGTAATAACACTATCGTATAGTGTATGACAATCTCGAAATAACATTGGTGGAGTTCCATTTTCCCTGATCTATTAATAGCCTCAGATTATGAGTTACCTGTGCGCAAAAATACTACGTGACTGACAAAGCACATAGTGGACTATTTTAACCATTCATAATATAAACATACTCTTCCGCGACATGTAAAGTTAAAAAAAAATGACTCTGACTATACACGATCCGTTCAAAACTATTCCATTAAACACGATATTCATGTTATGTTTTATTATATGTCAATTTGTAAATGAATATAGTTCAAATACTGAAACCGCGCCGCAAACTCGTTTTTGCGCGAATACTGACAGGCACATAGGTTTTTAATCCATAAGGCACTCTGGTTTGAAATTCGTGGTAGTTACCTTAGTTGTTCGCAAGCGAACAACTAAAAACGAAATAAGCATATCAATATCATATTGTTATTGTTACCATAATAGTGTTCCATACTAAAACGTTTTTTTAAGAAAAATAATAAATTATGATTAAGTGTTAGAATTGAACGTAGCTCTGTGAAAAGGGGCATGCATTCACGTAAAGTGTCGTCCAAGATTAGCCTGTGCAGTCTGAACAGGCTTATAAGGGACGATACTTTCCGCTTTTTTTTGTATCTTCCGTTTAAAGGAAGACCCTTCTTGACGAAAATTCAGTTAAGGCGGAAAGTGTCGTCCCTGTTGCTATTTAAATTTTATTTGCTTTCATGTCCATGAATTTGGATGTATGTTCAAGCATTTAAAGTCATCCGTTTAAAACAAGTCCCTTATTTCAAAGAAAATGCTGATAACTTTTCATTGCGTGTAGCATTTCTAAATTAAGAATATATGCAACTAAGTTTATTGGCATTTTAAGTAAGGATTTTGTGAATTGTTCCATGTTGAGTTGGAAACCATTTTGCTGTTCCCATTAATAAACGTCAATATAAATTTCGTTAGGTATTTTACAATAGTCATGTTAACTTTAATTCCTGGTAGATTTTGTGTTTATGTCACATTTCAACACATGTTGAACATTATTTAATTTATTGCAGTTACTGAAAAAATATTTAACATATGTGACACATATATCATAAATACAACAATATTAATTGTATTATTATAGTAAGACTTTTTGCAAAAACCTGTCAAAGAAACACATACCTATACATGTTATATGTCATTGCCCCCCATCCATACATGAGCAAAATAAAACAACATGTGTGTAAGTATGAGACAGCCTTCCAAAAGAGTTCTCTTATCAGTACGAACCTGTGTTTCCGGTAATGGCGGGTGTTGACGTGTTTTTTTCGCTCGTCGGATAATAGTGAATATGTGACTCCTAACAAAACTTTCTGGTCAAAGAATTTTATCGGTGTAATTCATAGTGAACGTGTCATGTGGTTGTGCTAAAAAATGAATTAGACTTTGCAAGAAAGGATATATTTGGACATCTTTTTTTCAAAGGTAGTTAATATAATAAACATAAATATGTGTTTGTATGCTCGTCGGCTCAAAATCACCATGAACTAGTTTCTACCAGTTGTCCAATTATACTCCTTTGTCGATCATTTTTACTGTTACCTGTTTTGCAATTACCTGTCACCTAACAACATAATCGGCTTACTGTTAGTGCACATACGTCACGCCTCGATACACTGGTCTGCTATAATGTGCTAAACTGTTCTTTACTGTGCTATACTTGTGCAAAAAACAAAGCATCAACATGAATAACCACCACTCCACTCCTGTAGTGGGTAAACGATGTAACAAACGCGACTTATCCACATCCAGTATTGATCAACGCTTCATTAAATGAAAAAATCGAGTCCCTTGTTCAGCAAAACAAAGTTCTCGAAGATCAGATGGCTGTTCTTACGATACAAGCGGACCGCGCGGAGCAATACAGTCGCTGGAACTGTCTGCGTGTAACCTGGATCTCTGAAACCGATAAGGAGGTCACTGACAATATTATAATTGAGATTGCATGCGAACTTGGTGCCAACCTTCCCATAGATGAGATCGATCGCTCCCATAGGTTAGGTCCCCGATCGCAATCAAGTGCAAAGCATAGGGACATTATTGTCAAGTTTGTTTCTTACAGAGCTCGCCAAAAACTGTACAATGTGAGATCTCATGCTAAAGACTAAACGAATTACAATAGGAATTTCATCAATGAGGCCCTCACGAAGCATCACAGTGAGTTGTTCTTTGACGCACGTAAACTCGTGAGTGAAAAACTTGTAGAGAGCGCATGGACCCACGACGGAACTATTTTGGTGCGCAACCTTAAACGCGTGATCCATCGTGTAGAAACTCCTGAACAGCTAGCCAAGCTCCGCGTCAATAACAATCGATCGTACGCATCGGTCGCCAGCGTGAAGAGTACATGAACGATACTTTCCACACTTTCTTTGCTGTACAGTATGTACATGTCATTTTCGTGATTTGATCATATAAGAGTTAATCATGGTTCACCTGTTTGACTTTTTATACTCAAATTATAAAATAAACACCTACATAAAACATAATTGCCACTCAGTGATGTCCAAGCGTTATAATGATCGACAACTTATAATCAAAGGGCTCCCTTAATTGTTCATTTTCAACCTTTTCAAAGGTGATGACCCATGACTCCCTCTTTTGCAAGATCAGCACATGCTTTCAATTCTTAAATATGTCAAATAATTTCAATTGGAATGTCATTTCGTATACAAATTATAAAAGTTTGCGTGTTGGAGTAATTAAATAAAGAGCATTTACCAGTGTCTAACTTTCGTCTAGAGTCGTTCATGTACCTTTTGGTGGTTTGGTGAGGGGGTAATTATTTGCTTAGTTACAGCCGTCATTTTTGGTCAAGTCTGCTCGACAGCATGTAGGAGATATAGGGGACAACTTTTGAGAACGCTATATGTAGGATGGATCTTAAAGTGTCGTTTCCACGTATGTGAAATGTGTTTTCTGGTATGTTTTTCTATTGCATTGAGTATCTCATTAATTTTAAAACGTGTCATTATGCTCAGGTTATTTAACTTGAATGTTGGCTCAACATTAAATGCATTTAGGTTAACTTTTACTCCAGCAACACACAGCTCAAACGGATGGTCGATTTCAAAGTGTAATGTTAAATAAATCTTTTGATTACAGTTAATAAAATAAGTGTCGTTAGAAAAAAAAATCTCAAACATGCATGACTTCGATTCCGGATTGTATATAACGTGTAATGTTTAAAATCTAGTTGATTTTTAGTGATAAGTCTCTGTTAAAAATCAGATATTCAGTGCCTTTAATTTTTTATTTTTTTTTTCACATCGTTTCAAAGAGAACCCATGGGTGTGGAAAATAATAAGGCTGTGCAAAATTGTATACGCATTGGAACGGATTTGTCTAGAGACAATGTTCTTTGTTTTGGAGATTAGGAGCAATAGTTAGGACTGCAAGAAGAGGTTTCCCCGACTTGGTACCTAATCTGTTATTTTAACTTGTCATTTGTTTCCAGATAGAAGGAAACAGGCCTATATACTGACAACATGCAAAATAAAACTACACAATGTCGACTGTGCTTTTCATATTGTGTCGCACAATAAAATAAATAAGTTTTAATTGTTCATAATGATATGTTCTTTTATGGAGTTTTTTCTTCAAACTAATCGTGTGAAGTAAAATTCTTGATAACGTAATAATATGTTCAAGAATAAGATTGGCGTTGAGTCGTTAACACTAATATTAATTATTTACGCATAGCAGGAACATGTTTGACTTTATTTGATCTTGTGTAGTAGTGTGATAGGAGTTGGACGTCATGATCTGCATTGTAATTATGACACACTTATCTGCCTGGATTTTTGTACTGTCAGACATTATTAAACATAGTAGATATCTTAAAAACTTTTCTGAAAATAAAAAAAGCAATATGTCCAATACTTTGGAAATGTATAATTGTAACCCAGTGTCCTATCCATTTGACATGACTTAATATCTCATTCGGTACATCGTTTAGGTAGACAAAATTTGTGTTGAATATGACAAAAATGCTGAAAAAATAGATTTTGTAAATATATTTATTATAATTACTTAGAATACATAAAACAATTCATTATCTTATATTGGTTAATGAACTCAACTCAATCTAAAACACAGACGACTCGTTCTTTTACGGGTGTCTCGATTTCAAAATAAGCGCTCTTTAAGCTGTTTGTAGCAGCGACAATATAGGATACCTTAAAAAAATGGCATCAAATATAAAACGATTAAAGCCCCATTAACGCTCAAAATCAACAAAATTTCGTAAAATTATTCGTAAAATAAAGTTAACACATAAAAAAGCAGTGTTCCTTATAGCACTAGCCAAAATGTCAACGCTAGATGTGGTCTGCTAACATAGATTTAACAAGATACAAATTGCTCTTTTTTATTTGTTGTGGTACACTACATGTATGTATGTTCATAAAAGTACTTGCATAATTAAGGTGTATTACCGCTTACAGCACGTCCAATACGACGCATCGAAACAACGAATCGACATGTTCACACTGTTCTTTCAGTTTTTGTTCGTTATTCAATAGCCTATTGTAGAATGTACTGAAAACAAATAATACTGATTATTAGTTAAGTACATGTAGTTATACTCAAATCCGCGCATTAGTATAATCGATATATTTCTTCTGTTCGCGTTGTTCTTGTTTATCTTTTGTTATGCCATAGCCATCATTAGTCATAATAATAAGAAGAACATTCATACCCATAATAACGGAAGTCACGCTGTATTTCATTGCAAAAAGCTAAAAACTCTTTGCAATCTTCAAAATTCCTGAAAAAAAAGGTTTTCTTTAAGCTAAAACATAAACACATATGCAGTATATTAATCGAGATCGTTCATGTATAACAAATTGCCCAGCAATGCGACACAAAACATGCACAAACATTATTATGACTATAATCATCGCATTTGAATTTCAATAAAAAAAAGCTTTCGGGCTTTAAACTGATTACAGTACATATTAATATTTAAAACAAACGCCTAAAAAATCATATTCATGCAGACCCTTAGCGCCAAGGACATTTTCTAACGTTTTCGTAGAGTTTATATTAATTGGATTAATCCATGTAACATTCACCTATAAACAATACCGTTTTTGTTTTAGAGATAATCCATTTACATACCAAATATTTATAATTGTTGCACATGTATTGTTTGTTCGATTATTATTCTGAGGAACATTGACATTTGATGTAAGGAAATAGTTTTTACCTAGTAATAATTTATAGTAAATGGCCTTGTCCGCTGACCCAATGATTTACATCCTATAAAGACCCTGACATGTTAAACAAACCAAAATGAGTCTAAGTCCGACTTTGTTTCCACGACACAGTTTGTAATTACCAAAACTAAATGTTTTATTTAATCATATGTCGATCAGATGAGACGCAGTTGCCTTGGAAATGTCTTATAAATATCAATAAATATATCTAATTTTAAGACGATTTTTGGCCGAAAAATTACTATTCCGTTACATGTTTAAATCCGTTAGTTTAACTCATGGCGTAGATCCACTGATTCTAACAAAGCTGATGCATTTACCGAATTGACTTTTTTTCTGATTTGAATAGTACGCGTTCTTTAACAACTACATTATTTAAAAAGAGTTGATAAAATGTTACTTACTTCTGTCGTTTGTTAAGGACTGCTGTATATTCGTGTTCAACCCTCTTCCTGAAATCATAGTCACTGAGTTCAAAGGTCATCATTTCGCTTTTTGTATACTTTCCATTTAAACATTCACAGTGTACTAGTTAGTTATAGATAACAAATCAAAAGTTATATTCACAATTACCAAGACATCTTTCTTAACATTTGTGGGTGCATCGATGTGTTTATTTATGAAAACAACTTAAAATGATCTATTAGATTTGTATGTATTAACCGCTTACTTTGGCATAACAAAACAAAAATGCAATTTAGTAGAATGTGAATAACAATGTTAAGTATGTACATCAATGCTTTCTGTTTCTTGATATCATCCTCGATGCAGACCCATTTTTTCAGACCGTCACGTGCAGCATTCTGATTATCGTGCTGATGACTTAAACAGAGAATGTCAATTATAATATACCAATCATTTTTATTTCATACCATTGCGAAATTATGTTAGGTAAACCTACTATCGAGCTTCATTTGGAACTAAACTAATGTCCAGGTTCAAAAAAAATAATGCGGTTATATGAACCTGTGATATATAAATATCAGCATGTTTATAAAATTGTATTTGAATCACAATAAATTATCCCATAGACTTAGGTCATGTTATGTGTATACACATGTGAAATGTAAAGATACGGACAAAAACATGGTTATTTAGTTCCAAATAACAGCTATTATGATTGTCTAAGTTACCTTATATTGATGTCTGATTCTGGACCATAATTGCCATTTTCCCTGACCATGTATGTTTTAAAATCTTCAATCCGCTTTGCATGTTCGTTAATGGAATCAAGCAGTTTGCAGTCGTTTAACCTGGAAACAAAATAAAGCAAAACTATGCCAACCGAT
>VMBQ01011667.1:0-17189 GCA_007657795.1 Dreissena rostriformis | reverse complement strand
TGTATCTCATGGAGCTGCACATTTTGAGTGGTGAAAGGTCAAGGTCATCCTTCAAGGTCAAAGGTCTTTTTTTTTTTTTTTTTTTTTTTTCCAAAGCTGCGTCATTTTGTTTCTGACAAACACATCTCTTGTTTTAAAAATAATAACAATGGATGAGATTTCTAAGTAACTTTTGGAATTATTTATTTGTGACTTACTTAGCCCAATAAAACAAAACAATTATTGCCAATATCATATAATGCCACCTACTCTCCTAGAAGTATTTTGGACAAGATTTAAGTATAACAATGGGTAGCTGTGTCATTTGCAATGCATGTGTCTGGGCAATAAAGCTGTTTTAATCTTTAAAGAAGATTAAAGTGACAGTTCGCGGAATAGATCGTTGTTTTGCATATAAATCGTATAGCGAGAAATAAACTTCACATAAATTCATTGAAATATATTTTTTATCGAGGTTGACGTCGAAAACCTGGTCAAAATTGATTTTGAATTGATTAAATAATATATAAATGATCATAAATACATGCAATCTGACGAAAATCATTGCAGCGTCGCAAGTTATGCAAATTATTTCTATATTTAGCTCTCGCTAAACATTATTAGCATATGGAAGATAAAAAAAAATAGATTTAGCACAAACGTACCATTGCAACTCAGTTTCTGTCTGTTACTATTTGCATTTGTTCTTACCTTCTCTCCGCTAAATTTGCCCATATCCGCAATTTTGTTTGTTTAGGTTTGAATTAACGTGTCGAATCATGAATATTAATTAGGTCGTATTCGTACTTTAACGTACTCGACTCCAAAATAAAAATCGCTATATTGTTTGTTTTAACCGGATTTTCAGTGATATCCTCGATAAAAACACGTTTTCTTACGATTCTGCCCATATATATATCCGCAAACTGTCACTTAAATTTTATAATTTTGTTTCCTTTCAGTGCCCAGGGTGGTCCTCCCCCTAACAAGTTCCCTCGGATGGGTGGATTCAGTCGAGGGGGCAGCTTTGAGCCCCGGGGAGGCTTCAGAGGAGGTTTCAGAGGTAGGTAGATATTTTTGGACGCTTAAAGCAACAATAACAGCAAAAACGTATTTTACAAATAGTTAGTGCAAGTACTCATGACGATGTTATGGAAATGTCAGATGTAATACAAAATATTCATTCATGCTAAAAATTAAGCATTGTAGCAATAAATATTCTTGGAAAACTGGAGCGTAAAGGTAAGATTTACAGAAAAACAGGTTACCACATATTGTGTTGTCATATATCAGGCTCGGCATGAACAAAAACAGCTGCTCAGCAAGCCTCACTGTTTTATATTCTTTGCTTCATGTGATATATTACAAAACGATGCAGCAATAACCTGTTATTCTTTGAGTATCATTAACACTTTTACACATGTTTGACTGAGTTAACTGCTTATGATAACCAACATGTATAAACTGTGACTGACTGTGTTTGCAGGTGGCCCTAGAGGCGGGTTTGGAGGCGGTGGTTACCATGGAGGCAGGGGCGGATTTCAAGGGGGAAGGGGCTTCAGAGGAGGAGGGTTTGGGGGTCCACCAAGGGGAGGCTTCAGAGGCAATAGAGGGGGACATTGATGGTGTTGAGAGAAGACCCGTCCCCAATATCATATAATAACTCATGTGTAGTGAACTCTGATTGAATGAGGACATCTGTTTAAAAATGGATTTTGTTGGTGAACCACACAATATTATACAGATGTCATATCCAAATAAGTGGTTGTTTTAATCTTTGCAAGTGGTCAATATGTTTGTGTGTATTTGTTCATGAAGATTTATTAAAAGTGAGACTATTTAATGAAATGCTTATGTTAGAGAATATTCTATTGTGCAAGTGTGAAAAACCATGATCATGGATATGAATAAAGTATCAGATCATTTTTCTTTCTTTGTTAGTTGCCTGACTTTTATATATTTATTGTCATTTTTATACAGTATATATAATCATGATTTTTATGATTTAAACATATTGGGATTAGATTGGGTGTTAAAGGCAGACATTGTCAAACAAATGGTTTCTGCGCAATAACTTTTGCATTGGCTAATCTTGATGAAATTTTGTACGTAGTAAGCTTGCTTGAAGACCTACCATGGGATTGTATTTGGGTCCAGAGACTAGTTGGTTCAAGGTCAAGATCTTGGTTACTAAACATAAAAAAATATTGCACTGAAATATTGTGAGTAGATTACTCTTACTTAAAATAGAAAACTGGCAAACAGGTGGTTTCCAGTCCATAACTTTAATTTGCAATGACCAATCTTGATGAAACGTTTGATGCGCCAAGCTTGCTTGGAGACCTAGCTTGGAATTTTTTTGGTGACTATTTGGGTCAAGGCCAGTGTTACGTAAGTAAGAAAACTGTTTCCGCTCAATACCTTGAGATTGGATGGAGGTATTTTGCTGGAATTTTTAGGTAGCTTACATACATACCTAGCTTGGGATTGTTTTTTTGGGGCCAGGCGGTTCAAGACTTATGTTTTTTACAATAGAACAATAGTCAAAGCTGAATAACTAGAGTTTTGATGAAGGTGTTGTACCAAAATTGTGTGGTTACATGCATATCTAGCTTTGGCTTCCATTTCGGGCCTGTTGGCTCGAGGCCAAGGTCACTGTTTCTCAAAATAGAAAAATAGTTTCCACTTAATAACTTAAGTCTTGATGAGAACATGGTTCTGAAATTTTGTTTTGGTAGTGTACTTGCAGGCCTTACTGTTGACTCCATTTGTGATCAGTCGGATCAAGGTCAAGGTCACTGTAACTACAATTAGAAAACTGTTTCCCCTCAATTTTAGTATGGATNGTCTTTTGGTTTTGCTGAAGAGACAGCGGGTATAAGAGACAGTTTTTGAGATACAAGGAATCCGGGTGCGATACCCTAGCTCTTTGCGAATAGATCCCTTGGTTCTTTTACGTGCTCAGTGTATAGCACCGATACACGCGAGAATTACCTGGGTTTCATACCAGTACATCTCTAGTTGGGTGGGAAACACTTGAAGCATTTCTGAAATTTCCAGTGCCCCGGCCAGGGATTGAACCCACGACCGCTGGAATGGTAGACCAGTGTTTTACCACTCGACTACCGACCACCCTTGATTTTCAGGTCAAAGTTCAAGGTCACAGTGACTCCAAGCAGTAAAATGGTTTCCGGATGATAACTCAAGAACGCTTAAGCCTGGGATCAGGAAAGTTCATAGGGACATTGGTCGTGACTTACAGATGACCCTATTGATTTTAAGTACTCTAGGTCAAAGGTCAAGGTCACAGTGACTTAAAACAGTAAAATGGTTTCTGGATGATAACTCACAAACTCTTATCAGGCAGTGCAAGACCTATGTGTTTTTGACCAAAGTCAAGGTCACACATCAAAGGTCACACATTTAAAGAAATATTTATTATTTAGCCCTTAACTATGCATCAGTGGATTCTGTAATAACCTTAGTTCCATAATTCTTCTCCATCTTCTTCCTTGCTGTGTGTCATATGTAAGATTCATGTCTAGGGTTAAGGTCAAGGTTCCTGTCTAGGGTTAAGGTCAATGTCACACAATATACTTCATGTAAGGTCATACAATTCACATCAAGGGTCAAGGTTACACAAATACTTCATGTAAGGTCGTGCGCTAAACCCCTAAACTGACCAGCATTTTTTCCAGAATTATGTATACATCTTTTTACTTAGAAATTGCAGGTTAGAGATTTTGTGCTCCAACAAGTGTGAGCATATAGTTGCTGACTTGTCTGTCCTTCCTTCTCTCATAATTATCCCCCGCACAAGGCGGAGGGATACAGAATTGGTGTTGTCTGTCCCTCCATCTGTCAGTATGTTCATCTGCCCGATTTGCACCCATCCTTAAACAAATAAAATGTATGTGGGGGGGGGATATCAATTCAACGAATTTGCTTGTCAGAACATTTGTCTACATTTTATATTGGCTGGGTTCCACACTGTGGCAAGTGGGGTCAAAATCAAGGTCACAGGATGAAGTTTAAACATTGTGTGAACCCAATAAAATTAACACTATTCTTGATCAATTGTCATGAAAATTTCTCAGAACATTTGTTCTATTGATATTTTGACTGAGTTTCAAAATTATTCCAGTCTGAAAAACATGACTGTTAGGGGTAAGGGCAGTTTTCCTTATTTCCTTTTAGTAGAACCATGTGAAAGTCATATGTTGTCCATTCATCATGAAACTTGCTCAGAATATTATGATTCTTATGATTCCCTGGGAGAATTTGAAAATGGTGTCTTTGTCGATCATTTTTGTAATGAATAAAAAAATATCAGTGAAACTGATGGATGCTTCCCAGTTATACGTTTTGTCAATTGATGGGTTTTTTAAAACATAAAACAAATAAAATGATTGTAACATAATTGACAATTATGAATTTTAAATACAACATGAAAGTAACTCTGAAGAACAAAATGTCCTGTAACACTTAACAATTTCTTGAATGTTGTCAATGCGCATATAAGGATAAGATATAATAACTAATACAGCTCTAGTGCATTATCTCAGATTCCATGAGTCATAGCTAAGGATATGGAAATAATTATTGACGTTACTTCTCTTTTGCGTCACTATTCAAATATTTCAAGCTTTAATACACACCAGATTGTTAGCATTTGTTTTTAGATGAGTATGGTGTCAGTGGTGTCAAGGTCATTGTAACTGAAACAGGATGTGTTTGTGAAACACTATGTCCCCTTTCGAGCGATTTTGACCCATATATTTGACCTTTGACCTTGAAGGATGACCTTGACATTTCACCACTCAAAATGTGCAGATCTATGAGATACACATGCATGCCAAATATCAAGTTGCTATCTTCAATATTGCAAGTTATGATTTTGACCCATATATTTGACCTTGAAGGATGACCTTGACCTTTCACCACTTAAAATGTGCAGCTCCATGAGATACACATGCATGCCAAATATCAAGTTGCTATCTGTAATATTGCAAAAGTTATGGCCAATGTTAAAGTTTGTGCAAACAAACAAACAGACAGGGCAAAAGCCATATGTCCCCCAATATACAAAAGTTAAGGCACCTAAAAATCTTAGAGGATAAACATAGAATCAAATTGACATGTTTCAAAATGAGGCAATAGTCAAGGAAAATGCTGTGATTTGCCATTTAACAACTCTCATGGCAAGGGATTGTATTATATGTTTGTCTGCAAAATATATCCTTGTAATGAAGCACATAATATCACCATCATAAATGTATAGATTTAAATTCATATAAACATATCATGATGTATATTTTCAGGAAATAACCTGGATATTTATGACAAAAAAACACAATTTCCCAGTAAAGAGAAAAGGCATTTGATTACCAGTAACACTATCTTCAGTAATTAGTATTAGTATTTACAACAGACATTTAAAATTCAGCCCCCTTGTTAAATGTTGAATTGTTCAAATGTGACAAAGTGGTTATACATGAACATTTTATAGAAAAAGTTAAGTCGTTGCATTCCAATACTGATCTGCTTTTCGAAACCCAGGACGTACAGCAAAAGCTTTCCAACAATATAGGATTCCAGTTCCAGGCCACATACTGCATGGGTTCAGTGAGAAGATATCCAGAAGTCAGTTGTAAACCCACAACCCAGTTGTTAATTGTTTTGCCTCTGTTTGTGCTTGCGGTTCATGTGCACGCACACAAAATTATTATTCTTTTTCTACAATTTTAAATTAAATTCGCAAATGTGATCATGGATGAAATATGGAATTTTAGGCAATTTTATCATTGGTTTTATGGTTGTGTGAGTGATAGTATGACAATTGTCAAGTGTTTGTTAATTAGATGTATTTACCAGTTATTATTGATTCTTGCTTAAACTTCCCTTTTTAGTACAGGCACTAAACATTCTTCGAAAAAGAGGGGGTATATTGTTTTTGGCCTGTCTGTCTGTCAGTCAGTCATTCTGTCCCAAAACTTTAACCTTGGTCATAACTTTTGCAATATTGAAGATAGCAACTTGATATTTGGCATGCATGTGTATCTCATGGACCTGCACATTTTGAGTGGTGAAAGGTCAAGGTCATCCTTCAAGGTCAAATATATGGGTCAAAATCGCTCAAAAGGGGGCATAGTGTTTCTCAAACACATCACTTGTTTTTTCCAGAAATAACCTTCGGGAGAAAGACAATAACTATACAACTGTTTATAACTTGATTTTTATTTTACGTTCAATCCTGAATACATGGCTGGTAAAATCTCTTCAAATGATTCTTGTTTCACACTTGAGCCACTAGCTCAGCAGCAAACAACAAAATCCCGTACAAATCCCTGGGTAATCATTATATCTATTGACTCAATGACAAGTTACTCGCTGATTTTACATATTAAATGCCATTTTATCAAATAACTTTTGGACAAGATTTACCGTTACATTTCTGTATTTTACACACACACAAAAATGTAATTAATTAGGTTTATTATCCATAACAAATGTAAATTTCTGCTTAGATGGTATATACATGTAAGGGCTTTGCGTTTAAGGTATCCTCTTTAATGTTTAAGTACTATTTTAAATGTTAAGCTTTAAAAAAAGAGCCAGTATATGGTGTAATCTGAGCATATAAGTAATTGCATAATATTAATTAGTACATAAGAAGTTCTGACAACCCGTAGCTTAAAACGTTTAGAATTTAAGCATAATATAAATGGTATTAATAAAGCACGCACAAAAGAGTGTGCAAAGTCATTGTATTTTTTCCCATCAATATGTGATAGTGGAATATTCATGACATAATTTCAATTTAGTTTGAAAATAGGTATGAGCAGTTGAAAAACTTGGCCTCAAGGAAACAGGGCAGCTGTCAATTTATGGCAAACGTAAAACTTGTTCAATACTCGAAGTAATGTTTTACGCAATAATCACGAAAATTGCGCATAACGTCTAAAGTTGTATTACTATATTATCTTGGCAATTATTCTGGTCCTTTTTATCACATGCAACACCTTGCTTTCAACTCGCCTGAGCACGATGTGCTGATGGTGAGCTATTGTGATTGCCCTATGTCCGACCGTCATCGTTCGGTGGGCGTTGTGCGGTGTGCGACGTCCATTTCTAGCTCATTGCCAATGTAGAGGCCACATTTGTCATCCAATCTTGATAAAACTTGCGTCCAAAAACTAGGTCACCAGGTCAAATCGTAGAAACACTTTTATGCCATTCTAGAGGCCACATATATCTTGATAAAACTAGGTCAGAAAGTTTATCTTGACACGTTCTATGCTGAGTTTGAATCTGAGTCATGTGCGTCCACAACAAACTACGTCGCATGTCAATTTTTTTTTCTTTTTTTTTTCATGTCAAATCTTAGAAAAACATTGTTACCACTTTATAAATAAATTAAGCTTATGTAACAGAAGACATTCCTTATTAACATTCAATATGCTATTGACTCATTTACTCTCTTTTGACTGCAATGTTATGCATGATCGTTCAGTTTACGTGTGTGTATCATGTGTGTATTATTTTAATTTGAAGATCTATTATTTTTAATCCCCCTTTCGTAAAAGGCCGCATATAGCAGTTGCAGTGTACGCCTGTTCGTGTGTTCGAAATTTCTTGGCGTATTTCTAAACAAATACTGGTCGATTGGTGAGCTCGAGTAGAGCTCTTTTTATTGAAATAAATCAAAACTTTCAACTTCAAAAATATGAAGTATTATGCAATATTAAAAGGTACGGATTAAGCTTATCTAGGTTACGATTATCTTCTCATATATTGAGAATAGAAAGTGGCAGATGGTCTAAACCCAATCATCCACCTGTTAATAAAAGGACATGTATTTCATGTAACCGCCTTGAAGACGAATACCATTTTATGCTTCAATTTAACTTATATAAAGATTTTATATCTTCATATTTCTAAAACAGATCAAATATGCAAACATTTACAACTTATGTCTTCCGATAGTGAATCTGTGTTAAGAAAAATGTGTGCCTTTGTTCATACTGCATTTTTAGTTAGATTAACTAACATGTGTCATTCCATTTGATGTAGATTTACCCATGAAACGTATTTTATGCATGCCGTCTATCTATTTATGTTGTGGACTACTTTCACTAGCTCAAATATGTAAATTGTTGATATTTTTGTTTTTGAATGTAAATTAAATGTACATATATTCCATACGTTATCAAAATGTTAAGTATATAGTGCTTAAATTTATCAAAAATGGTATTTGATGTGTGTCTTTATGAATTTTAATTAACTATTGTCCTCCATGCATGTCATCTAACATATGTTATTGTGGCAAAAGAAACGCGTAACTTGTTCTGTTATTAGAATCTAACACATTCACTCATTTCCAATAATTTTAATTTTTTAAGGAATACACTTTGGGATTTGTGGAGTTTCACTTCTATATATTGTATTACTCAACGTATCCGGTATGTTCAGTAGTTTTGCATAAGTTTATGTTATTGTCTCACAATGGTTTTATGTACGTATTATAAACTGTTGTTAATGATTGATTGATATTATTTATGTATAAAAAAAATATAATGTTAAGCAACCTCGCTTTCTCATAATTTAAATAATTGTCTGAAATATGTATATAGGTTTATTAGTGTTGTTATCAGTTACATGTACTGAAATGTGTCCACATGGACCATTGGCCTTTTGGAAATGTTGTAAATAAATGTTTTAAATCTTATTTATATTAAAAATGTTTGCTTATAACAAATTATGTGATCAAAAAGATCTGACTATTGTCGTTTCAGACCATGTTATATTAAGGATTCAATGTCGTTTGAGACAGGTTTTCAAACTATCTAGCATATTGTATTTTTTGTGTGCTGGTTGTCACTTCTATATATACCACATACATGTTTATGCAATACATGAGGATAACCATTTTTTTTTTCAGATTATGAAGTTTTTGGTATACCCTACAATTAAAAAAAAAATCGTCATTTAAAGATTTCTTTAATTTGGGTGGTGTTAAAAGTTGTATGTAAATGAGATAGTAAGGAATTATTCACTGATCATTCAGTGAATAAACAAGTAATATGTTCATTTCATTACAATCAAGACTCTAAGCAAAAAAACAGCAAAGACGGATTCAATGTTAAGGAATAATACATGATGACAAATTGTTAAATTTTTTGACATTTTATTAATTTTAATCATTTGTTAACGTGAAATACATATACATATTTGTGTGGTGGTTATAATTTCCAAAAGTGCGTGTTCTTTTATTACAATTAAGACAACTACATTAGCATAAAATCTAGATAAATAAATTGAAAGATCACCTTGCATTTTTGTGTTACTACCATTTAAAAGATGAACTTGATTATGACAAATAACCAAAATATTATTTTTACGGAAATAATGTATTTTGTCAACAAATATTGCTTTAAAATATGACAATAACAATCTACGTTGTCATATAATGGGATTCAACATAAATGACTTGTTTTAATAACATTTGTGTGCTGTTGTTTTTTATGAAAAAAAACCTTTACAGACAGGTATTTAATTTCCCAACCCAACATTTAAACACTGTATATTTTCTCTTTTGTTGAAGCATTTAAATGTTATTTATAAATGTCAAATTCTATGTTTGGATTGGTATGCATCTCAATTTTGTACATGTCGATATAACAATCGCGTATAACAGATTGCCTTATGTTTATTTCGGATAATACTTTATTAAATTTGCAGAACAAATATTGTATTATTTAATTTCAATGAAATTATTGTATGTTTTAAAAACATTATGTTTTAATATAAAAATAATAATATGCTTTCCGGTAGTTTATAGAGAAATATCAGTGGAATAAAACTGATATTTCACTGTTTCAAACAGTGAAAAATAACAGTGAAAAATAACAGTGAAAAATATCGATATGTTTCATTGTTTTACTGTGAAATGACGTCATTTTTTGACGAATTGATGTCATTATTCTAGCGAAATTCTCCAGTTAACCTCTTTTACAATGTAAGTAAACGGTAAAAAAAATGCATAAAATAAAAAGAAAATTTGTTGGATTCGGTGGAATATCGATTTTAATTCATCGATTTTAATTCACTCGTGATCATAGAAAAAAGAAATATTTTCACTCGTGGCCGAGCCACTCGTGAAAATATTAATTTTATATGATCACACGAGACTGTACATCCTGGTGATGGAACACTTTGCATGTATGGAACAGCCATAAGTCTTTTGCAGAAACTGTTGTGATCAAATTCGTCTTATGACTTTGTTCATTTTTTCATTGACAACGTATTTCTTGTGAATTGGGCAATTATAATATGAAATAACATTATAATGAAATTTACCATAAATATATATCAAGATTAATATCGTACAAAAACAATTGTTATACTTTGTCATTTTCAATAAATCATCTATCCCAATGTTGTTGTTTTTTTATATAAAATATCAGATATTATAAATGAAGAATTCAATTTTAAAATTTCCAGATACAATAACAGTCATACAATCAAATTTAATACACAACACATAATCATACAAAAGGTCAATACAAAAATTTATTTTATGCTTTTCGGTGGTTTATAGAGAAATATCAGTGAAATAAAACTAATATTTCACTGTTCCAGACAGTGAAAAATAGCAGTGAAAAAATATCGATATTTTTCACTGTTTTACTGTGAAATTACGTCATTTTTTGACGAAATGACGTCATTATTCCAGCGAAAATCTCCAGTTAAACTCTTTGATAATGAAAATAAAAGGTGAAAAAAAAGACATAAAATAAAAAGAAAATGTGTTTGATTCGGTGGAATACCGATTTTTATTCACTCGTGATCATAGAAAATATATATTTTCACTTGTGGCACCGCCGCTCGTGAAAATATTATTTTCTATGATCTCTCGTGAAATAAAAACGGTATTCCACCGAATGCAGCAAATATCCTCTACGTAATGACATAATCGGAGTCCCAAAAATGCATTTATACAGTATAGAAATAAGCAGTTCGACTGGACTATACTATTTTAAACAATGCATAACTGACAAATATTACATCCAAGACTTGTTTTAAAAAGTACGAAATAAATAAACATGAACAAATTATTTTATCAAATAAATTTTAAGACGAGACCTTTACTTAGCATTTTAGTCTTTTATCTTGTTTGAAATACATTACATTCAGTGCACATTTGATGAAACTTTGTACAAAATACTATATTCAACGTCTCAATTGAATATCGGGTGGTATTTTGGGGTAATACTATTAATGAATAACCAACAAGGTATTTTCACAATATCTAGACCAACTTCTTTTTATATGTTAAGCATTAACATTTTCACAATACGAGTAGGAATGGTAATTCATACTTGAGAATGAGTCGTACCACATGTGTTTACAATTTAGTACAGAAATGATACTTACTAATGAAAAGCACAACAACGGCCCATAATGAGTATTGTTATCATAGCTTAAAATGAATTGAAGAAGTTTTCACAGTGATAAGCATAACAATTTTCATATTTAGTTGCACTTAAATCGTTTCACATTAAGTAAATCAATAAAACATCATGATGGGCAGCACACCAATGCTTCTAAATGAGCGGAACAACACTGTTTCACAATGAGTAGTACATCAATATTTCAAAAAAGGTAGCACAACAATGTCTCACAATGAGTAGTACATCAATATTTCAAAAAAGGTAGCACAACAATGTCTCATAATGAGTAGCACGACGATGTTTTAAATGGGAAGCACAACAATTGTTCACAATGAGAAGCACACAAAGTGTCACAATGAGAATCACAGTAATGTTTCACACTGAGTAGAAAAAAACATGTGGCACGACGAGTAGCAATACGTTTTTCACAAAGAGCAGCACAACAATTGTTCAGGGTAAGAAGCACTACAATGTTTCAACTTGAGCAGCACAACAATGTACCACAATGAATAGCACAAACATTTTACAACCAGTAGAAAACAATGTTTCATACACATATAATACAGTCGAAGTTTCAAGTAAAAAAACTATTTACATTTGATTATTTGTATAGCAACCAGGTTTAATACTGGGCTATGCAATTATCGTTCACAATGAATAGTGCAAATGTCTTTCACAATTGCTAGCACAAGTTAGTTTCACAATGAAAAGCAAACAATTTTTTTTTTCAAATTGTAAAACACTACGATTCACAATGAGTAGGTAACATATGCTTCACAAGAAATACGCATTTCACATAAAGTTGTGCACATATAGTTCTGATTGAGTAGTGCATATAGCTTTCAAATTGATAAGAAAATGTAATCTGCTCTGTTAACAATTATCTGATATGGCCACTATTTTCCTTTACTGATTTTGTTAGCTAAGTTATTTTCGCTAGACACCTCTAAAAGAAGGCTCCTGATACATTCCACTCAAATACTTTTTTTTTAAACAACGCACACATTATGTAACTGTATTCCACTATAATCAACAATGGTCCATGCAACACCTTGACTGATTTTTTATTATAAATCATTATTTATCAAAATTATACATCTAAACTGGATGTGAAAAATAGCTTTTTGCGCATTTTTTTATATTTGATTACCCACAAAGGGATATAATGTTTGCCAGTTAGAAAGTAAGAATGTATTTGATAAATGAAATTGATGATCCAAAAGATGCCTTACCTTCAATATGGTATGGAATTATCCTATACATATGTCTATATTGAACCTTGTGAATACTGCCTGCACAAAATAGTAAATTTCCTTCAGGTCTCACGTGAGCCCCTAAGGGCCTACGATTCTCTTGTTTCTACTACATACTTCTGTTTTATGGATTTTAATTCACCAAGCTCAGAATTTACATTTTCAAAAGCTAATGCATTTATTAGTTAAATGCGTCAATCTGAAATTTTAAAGAAAACAATTAGAACACGAAATCAAATTACTCTGACAATTAGGTGACTTAATTTATGTTTATCGGAAAAAAGGAACACATGGTTATAACGGAATTAGCATATTGTGTACATTGAATGTACGTCTCATCAAAGATGTTTCAACATTAAACAGTCTTACTTTTAAAAGTGTATCGAAATAATATATTTATTTTTTACTTTTGTGTTTGATTATTTTCAAAACTGCTTTGAGATTAAGTCGATTTGCATAATACTTATATCTACAAGTATTTATTAAGAAAATATCTAATTGTTCTTTTTTTGCAATTGCTGTCAGCGGAAAATATTTAACACATTATTTTTATTTTTGGTTCCAATTTTAAAGTTTTTTTTTTACATTTCATTGAGTAAATCAATATCTACCTACACCTTTGATCAATATCATAGTCACAAAGGATCACATAGTTGGTATTAATATTAAACATTGGTTCTTTGTTGTTTTTAACTGAAGCCTCTTATATGAGGCGCATTTCTTCTGTCGCTTAATATAAGAACATATTGTACGGCAACATAATCAATAACTGTTTTAGTATATGACTTCATATTTATCGGATGTGTGTTAATGACATAATGCGTGTATATTTTGGTTTAAAAAATAACATGTGCGCCAAACCTTTATATTATACCCAGCACAACGAAGTTGTAAGGAGCGTACTGTATATAGGTTGTCCGTCTTGCCGTCTACATTAACTTTGATTAACGCAGTTAATTAAATTGTTATGTTTGCGCCGTATATTTTCCTTTGTATGCACGATGATTATTGGGCGGTAACATAACCATTGAAATTTGTGAACTTACCGCAGCAAAATTACAAAACGTGTCACACTAAAAATAACATCATTTTCGCGCACTTTGTCAAACGAACATTGTCAAATATCGCCTCTAACTCTTATCACAAAGGAGAATAACGAAAAACGGGCTAATAATCTTAGTGGTCGAGAGGTGGGCGTCATTAAAGACTTTATGAAAGAAAATCTGCATTAAGTCAAAACAAACAATGGATCCTGGCTTGGTAGCGAGAGTCAGGCAGATATGGCATGGACTTGTACTGTAAGAAAATGCGTGTGGCAGTGGTCCGCAGACCGTAAAGCTCAAAAAGAAGTTACGGAATGTGTTAAGTACATGTACATGTATAAAAAAATATGTAATTTATAAGCAATTTCAATAATTTAATGATACACCATGGTCATTGAACGAAACGAAATTATATTAATTATGTCACTTTTAAAGTAACCGTGCAGGGAAAGCGCGCCGGAACGGGGCTCGAACCCAGGACCGCCGAAATAGTAACACGGTGCTCTTCCAACTGAGCTAACGGACACAAACATTTATAACGTTTACGTACTGCTTGTACAAAAAAAAAAAACATTGTCAATTTTACATCAAGCTATGATACATTTCAAAATATGTGATTTATTGTAGACAAAAATTACCAAAGGAGACTTAGAAGTAAAAGGTCGTATTGCAGGGATCCCGGATAACCAGCACTTTTTCAATTTTGTCCCTGAAGACAACCGTACTTGTGAAATTACCAATTAGATCGGACTAAGCCCTCTAGGCCCTGCATTCTTTTTTTTCCTCGGAGGGTCAATTTCACGTTTATAACTTCCTGATCTGTATGCCCCTCTCCAAAGCTCGGCGTCGCAGGAACCAACATCAACCTAGACGGAAGACCTTGCCCCGTTACCCCTAACAGATCCTATCGCTGTAAGGGCTACGGACATACAGTCAGCGAGGGAAAGTTTCCACATCCCATTTCCTTTTCCCGGTTCCAAAACAAAACACAATATCCGCAGATGTGTTACCTGCGGTGACCCGCACTCCACCGCCTACCAAGGTTTCCCGACCTACAAGAAGGGTACGAGTATAGCCATCTATTCTAATTTCCATGTTGTTTCTTGGTCCTAGGCGGTGTTCAAGCTATGATACTGTGATCCGCAGTGACGGAATCCAACCCCATCTACACCTGCATTAGGTTTAAAATCACAAAAACACGCAACTAATGGGCCATACAATCCCTATGCCGGAAGGGCGTTCCCTTCATCAACAAGAAGACAGCCAACGTTCCATAAAGGTGGGTTCCACCCCCCCCCCTTTGAAACCGGATGCTCAATCTTCACCGAACACGACCACTACTCCTCCCTGTAGAAAATGTTAGATGACATGACTCTCCGATGACATTGCATTCAAGTATACTGGAAATTCAAACGATTTCAGGTATATGTTTGGTAAAGAGGGGAAACCTTGGTTAGTGTGTCCTCTAACCGATAAAGAAAGTTCGACATCCTGACATTCTCGATCAGCTCCCCCGCCTTTAAAAACAACAAGCGTACCTCGCTAGCAAGAGAGCCATAAATTACAAATAAATCTGCTCCAGCAACAGGTCAACAAATTTATTTTCTAAAAGACACATTTTAATTTTTTCCATGATACTCTTAAATTGCGTATAAAAATAATGTCTAGTTAGACAACAATTCAGCTGGCGGTCTCGTACTTAACAGTAAAAAATCGGTTAATTATGAACCAATTGGGTGAACAAATCACCAATTTAAAAGCCGATTGTATAACGGCTATTGAGGCACTCGCTATTCAGATAGTTACAAATAATCAAAGCGCTGAAGGCACTGAAGTTGTTCGCTATTGCATAATCTTTGACGCAACTCAGTTTTCAAAATTATGTTATAGCTTTTTATATCGCACGTTCGAAATGAACACAACCCATTCAAATTTATAAAGAGTGTGTCTTAAAGCAAAAGTCGAGATGTGGGTGCACGGTTTATCCTCATATTTATGTTATAGATATAACTTTGACAAAATAACAACAGTATGTCTCTTTTTTCGCAATTGGTAGCTGCACTGGCCACCATCCTTGCTAAAGAATAACAAGCCTAGAATCATGGGCATGTTGTGTTATGTGTATTTAATGCTTTATTTTTTTTCTTTAAA
Organism: Dreissena rostriformis; assembly: GCA_007657795.1. NCBI lineage: Eukaryota > Metazoa > Mollusca > Bivalvia > Myida > Dreissenidae > Dreissena > Dreissena rostriformis. Next base: position 1,310 of record VMBQ01011667.1, on the reverse strand, counting down.
TTATTGAGCAACAATTTTGCCGACATGACAGACTTTTAGTGCATTATGTCTTAGGGCTTAATGCATATGCATTAATTGTCATCCCAGCACCAGAAACTCTTTTTAAACTAAAAACACCATAAAATCAGAAAGTGTCGTCCTTGATTTGCTTGTGCGCACTGCACAGGCTAATCAGTGTGCACAGGACACCACTTATTTGACATGCATTAAGCCCCGTTTTCCCTGAACACAGCCAATATGTACAGACAAACTTGCCAATGTAATCGCACAAGCTGTTTAACACTATTGATTACATACGCATACTCACTGCCTGCAATCTACCACCAGTGGTGAAGTTTAAACAGGATACTCAGTGTGCACAGGCAGATGCAGTGGTTATCGTTCTTGCTGTAGCTAAGACCATGCGATTTGTAAAACTCCCTCTCAACATTAGTTGTTCTTGCGAACAACTAAAAATCGGCCTTTTATACTTATCAAGCTATACCTAAGAACCTGACTGTAACTAGTACCGATATAACCAGTACTTCTATTTGAGACACAATTTCGGACTATTTGGATCCAACAATTTCACACAAATAGTAAATGTTCGCAACTATCTTACACCAGAAACTGGTACCCACAACTCAGTGAAGAAGACAATGCTATTAGACAAGGCACATTAGGGTGTGCCTGAAAGGGAGTTCAGTGAACGGATATGGGCTCATATGTTTTATGTTTAATATAAACAATATATTTATATAAAAGAACTTATTCAACCATGATCATTCTGACATTTTCACCCAGTTTCATTAATTATTAAAAAAATTATGAAGGTTTTACTGGTCCAATGACAAAAGGTGACGGAATGGGCCGAACACAACGGAGAAGGTCATCCGTTAATTTTCGTAAGGAACGAATAAGACTCCTTTCCGCGGTGTGAAGAAAGGATCAAATGTCTAATACATGTATATTATTAACATGCCTTTTCTAACCAGAATCGATAATCAGTATAATATATTAAGCATATATAAGTTATAAGTATAGTAAAGACAAGTTAAGATCTAGGCCAACACAAAATAAATTTGTATCATAATTAATCAAGCAATCTTGATGTTGTGAAGTTTGAAACATGTTCCATCGATAATGAAAAAGACAAACCAAAACGGCAAAGGGGTATTCGCCTGGTATTCAGTACACTCTCTAAACAGTAATAGATCGTTCATCAAGTGCTACTCTTCGTAAGGAACGGAAAATATGTACCATTTTTTGTTATAAAACTCAGATGCTTATTAAATCAAAGTACTGAAAGTACTGGTGGGGCGATTTTGCTC
>VMBQ01011666.1:0-12716 GCA_007657795.1 Dreissena rostriformis | reverse complement strand
ACCAGAACCGGCTGATAATATGCACATCTCCTCTTGGTAGTGAAGCTTCCCATAAAGTTTCATTGAATTCCGGTCATTAGTTGCTAAGAAATAGCCCGGACAAGAATTGCACTATATGTACAGCTAATGGAAAATTTCAAAGGGTCATAACTGTGTGAAAAATCATCCGACCAGAACCCGCTGATAATATGCACATCTCCTCTTGGTAGTGAAGCTTCCCATAAAGTTTCATTGAATTCCGGTTATTAGTTGCTGAGTAATAGCCCGGACAAGAAAAATTGCACTATATGTACAGTTAATGAAAAAATTTCAAAGGGCCATAACTCTGTAAAAAATCATCCGACCAGAACCCGCTTATAATATGCACATCTCCAATTGGTAGTGAAGCTTACCATAACGTTTCATTGAATTCCGGTCATTAGTTGCTGAGAAATAGCCCGGACACACACACGGACAGACGAAGCGGCGACTATATGCTCCCCCATATATATATATAAAGGGAGCATAATAAAACACGAACGAATGCGTACTCTGCTATAATGTGCATCACATTGTATTACAGATAAGTTACAATATTTGTGTTTGTTTAATCGTCATGCGGTTTGTATATGAGCCGCCTCATGCGAAAATGTGTCTTATGCCATACACGGCAAGCGTTGCTTCTGACTAGCCTGCTCATTCGCATAAGCGAATATTCTCGAGCTTCACTGGAGACACATGTCATAAGACCAATTTTCGCATGGCGCGGCTCATATAGGGAATTAGCAGGGATTACAACTTGATTATTCACTTTTTTTCACTTTCATATTTAATAACCATTAATATATATGCCGCATGTTTAGAACTATATTATTTGAAAAAAGTTTAATATTCGCATGTAAAGATTAAACTACAGTCAGTTTAGCTCAAAATCCGACTTAAAAGACGAACACATAATTATCCATTTTTAATGTTGTTTTTCAGACGAGATGAACCAAAAGGTAAAGCTGATAATGCGTGTTTGTTATTATCGTTATTAAAGAAAACATCATTTAACTTGTGATTGCTTATACATCTTTTAAATCAAAACCTTCGATTAAAACGATAGCGTTTAATTCGTATATTGAAAAAGTCGTGTAATTTAGAAACGACTGCATTCAATTGGTTTACGTGAAAATGTTTGGTAATGTACATATATCTCATCTCCTTAAAAATGACATAAACCGATTGGCTTAGACCGGTCACGTGCACGGGGTGTATTTTCCATACACCCTGTGTAATTTCAATACACATATCATTGTAAATAATATGGCGTCTGTTCCGTTAAAATTCCTTAATAAGCCTTGTTATTATATTATGTTGTTTGTTTTGTTGGGGAACCAACCATAAACGGGCCTCGCCGTGTAAGCCAATCTGTGATGAGTCGGATACATTAAAGTACACACTGACATAAACATGGTATTCTGTTTATCCCACAACTTAAAAAAAACACACACTTTTATGAGACAATTAAATTGAATATATACTAAATATATACTTAATTGAGTATATACAAGCAAATTCGTTGAATTGATGTCCCCCCGCCAATTTAGAGCTTTGTCACAGAAAAAAGCATTTTTTCATACCAAGTTTCAATGAAATCCGCCAAAGCCCTTCCAAGATACGGCTCCGGACACAGAAGTGCCGGACGGACGGACGGACAACGCCAAAACAATATCCCTCCGCCTTTGGCGGGGAATAACAACACGCTCACCTCAACGACAACGTTAATCCAATGATTTTAACAATACAGTTACAACGATATGCACTTCCACATTCTGTTCTTCCATCCCTTATCGAAATTTATTTTAAAACACTCTATTTTTGATAACGTTTTTTGGAATGCTAACCTTTCTGACCCAAAACACGATTTACGAGATCGTAATCCGGTCGGAGCGAGTTGTTTTATTCCTATCGAAGTTAACAATTAAATATGACAAACACAATGCGAAATTAGTTTTGGATTGGTTCGATGCCTTTTAAAATAAATATATTACTTTTAAATTGACCACCACGTCCGTATTGTCTTTCCTAACACCCAGAGAGTCGAGAATTAACTGATGTGTTTTGTCATAGAAATTACGTCGCACGAGATGCGTCATTTTTGCGTAGTCAATTGAATGAAAATGAAAGTACGGAAAGCTAGTTCGGTAATACTTTTTAGTGAAGGAACAACAAAGGATGATATATTAAACAAAACAAGGAAAATGTAGTCGTTGAAATATAATCGTTGTACTGTTACTAACTGATGGTGTATGGGATATACACCCTCAGTAATGTCAGACTATACTGGAGCTTCGCTATCGTAGGGTATGAAATTACTGAGGGTGTATATCCCATACACCATAAGTTACTTACAGTGTTACTAAAAGTTCTAGCACATGTATGTGTACACGAAGTAGCTAAATGGTAAAAAGTTTAACATACGTTTTTTTATTTTTCATAATCATAATTATGTTTGTTTGCAGATGGAATGTCCGGCATTATCATTGCTGCGGTCTGCAGTGCGGTTGTACTATTTATTATTATCATTTTCGTCTGCATCTTTGCGTGCTACTACCGGAACAGGAAGTTTGCTGCTAAAGAGTTTAGCAAAGATGGGTAAGTCAATTGAGTTAGCTCATACCATTGATGTTAAAATTACTGTAATGCAATTTTATTTTATTTTTAAATAAGTCGAACATTAATCTTCTTAATTGCTCAAGTTAAGCATTTGGTATTTGGAGCGTCATCTTCTTGAATGTCGTATTGGACGAATTAAGTACTGACCAGTTGTTACGTGTGGGCCAACTATAGGTGGTTTAAATACAGCTCATTATTTTATAATGTAATCAATTTATTTCACAAAACTGGAAAACCGTTTTGCGACTTCCATCATAGTTTTTGTGTTACGGATCAGTATGACATCGATATTTGTTTCATAAATGTAAGAACGCTTTTTAATCAGATGAATGTTACATCTACCACATGTAACATATTGCTGGTTACTGTAAATTTCCTATTTCGGTTAAAAAATCGCGAACTATCAAAATTGCAGTTCCAGTGACGAGTCGGGAGGGAAGCATTTTCGACATTCCATATCGCCATATTTGGCATACTCCAACTGGCGAGACAGGGCGATAGGTTACGTCCCTTATCCCGGAAGCGCTTTTTTTAACGGAAGTCGATCCAATGCGCCTTTCTCTGATGCTGATTATTATGATCACGTGGCGAGAGTATACGGTCCTTCTGAGCGTTCGACACGAGGGTCGGAACACCGACCTTACGTGGTGTCTGTGGACCTTCCGGACCAGTTACGCAAATGTAAGTTGTGGCCATGTATGTATGCATTGTTGCTGGAGTTGACAAGTATGTACTTAATCTGTTTTCCATTACAAATTGCAACAACAGCAGTCTAAATTTAATATTGATGTATAAGGCCAAAAAAGTTAATCACTTCCACTTACCAGTACTTTGCAAAAAGGTAGGGTAAGTAGGTCGGCTAAACGTTTTTATTGTCATTAAATATGTGTGCGTGTGTGCGTGCGTGTGTGTGTGTTTTTAAAGATAATCATTACCCATTTAATAAGAATATGCAATGACATGCATACATCTTGTGTATCCTATTTAACATTCGTACTTTAAGTCTCTATAACGCTAAAAAAATCAACGAAAATTTCTCGATATATTTCGTAAAATAAAGTTAACATATAAATAATCAGTGTTCCTTATAGCAAAAGCAAAATTTCAACGTTAGATGTGCTCTGGTAACAAAGATTCAACACGATCTAAAATGCCCTTTTTTAATTTTTGTGTGGCACAATTAATTCCGTTTAAATTTCCCGCAACGATATATATTCATACGACACATGAACACTAAATTGGTACATGAACATGTGTTAAATATATTGTACCACAAAAAAGAAGAGCATTATGTATCGTGTTAAATCTATGTTACCAGAGCACATCTAACGTTGCAATTGTGGCTGTTACTATAAGGAACATTCATTATTTATATAGGCTTTAAGTTAAATTTAGTGAATTGAATTAATTTAGCGAATATTACCGAATAAAGAAAACATGATTGTAAACTAAATTTCGTAAATTTAGCAAACATGATCGGAAACTCAACCTTTAAAACACACACAATAAGGGTTTTTAAATGATTTGGACAAAAATACGTATACAATAATATCCAATTCTGCTTAAAGCGGGACTGTACGATTTTTGCATGTGTTAAATTGTAATATATTGATTAAATTATGTTACGATGACTCAAAATAGGCAATAAAAATTATACTCTGAAGACGAATTTCATAAAATGCAGCAAAGACAAGTTAGCGCTGGTTAAAGCCGATGCCGACACTTTTACTCGTATTTGTAAGGAAACAAAATTGTGTCTTTGTGTCGTATGAACGAATCTGCACTAAAACTAAATTAAGATTCACATCGTACATGCTTCATATACATGCTGGCTTATTTGGCTTCCAGCACTTTAAAGCGGGACTGTACGATTTTGTCAAATATTTATGATTTTTTTTAAAATGTGTTAAAAATTAGTATACATATATTTCAATATAAATTAAAATAAAAGTTAAGAAGAACATGTGTCGAAAAATGCGAAATAAGCCAGATATTTAAATCTGAAATCTTAAATGACTGGAAGTCAAATAAGCCAGCATGTATATCATGCATGTACAATGTGAATCTAAATTTAGTTTTAGTGCAGATTCGTTCATACGACACAAAGACACAATTTTGTTTCCTTACAAATACTAGTAAAAGGGTCGGCATCGGCTTTAACCAGCGCGGACTTGTCTTTGCTGCATTTTATGAAATTCGTCTTCAAAGTATAATTTTTATTGCCTATTTTAAGTCATCGTAACATAATTTAATCAATATATTAAAATTTAACACATGTAAAAATCGTACAGTCCCGCTTTAAGCTTTCATATTTAAATATCTGGCTTATTTCGCATTTTTCGACACATGTTCTTCTTAACTTTTATTTTAATTTATATTGAAATATATGTATACTAATTTTTAACACATTTTAAAGAAATTCATAAATATTTGACAAAATCGTACAGTCCCGCTTTAACTATTACAACAAACTAAAAGTTTACTCGAAGCCAAGTTTAATTACCCTTATGAACTACGCACATAAAGTATATGTGTATTTTTTTTATATAAACTCAGTTTATAAAATTCAGCTTAATAAAATGATTTTAAGGCATAACATCTCATTTTATGCATTTTAATACAGCCTTGAAATTAAACAAGCTTTCGTTTGAGTGCAAAGTAAAGATGTGATGGTATGTTGTTGCAGCATATGACAACGCCGCCTTCGAATCGGACTACAGAAGATAGTGAGCGGGTAAGTACTATAGTAATAATGTAAATCCCGTAATTTTCGAAATTTACTGGCTGGAAAAGGATCTCCACAATTTTTGAGACAATCGATGGTAGCTTTATTCAAATAATAACTTTTGATGCGGCCTGTGATTTAAGAAGAATTTTTAAATGTGCCAGCTTTGTTTGTTCCTAAATATTAGGGAATTGTTCGAAAAAAATGTCCCATTTCATTTTGAAGTATCTTCAAAATGTAACATTGGTTTCTTGTTTGTTTTTAGGGATTTCAGACTGTCACAGAATTCCAAGCCGAAATACCAAAGTGTTCATAAAAGACAGTAGTTAAATAAGAGCGTAGTTTCATTAACGTTTGCTGTGGAATCAAGCTCGTGTTTAAAACTCATTTGGCGCCCACCATTCGTGAAATTGTGGACAAATACAAATATATGGAGATGTGTTCACTTATATGAACTATTGCAACGTATTTGCAATGAAGTCCAGTAGTTATTTCTTTTATTTTAAATCGCGTTTGAAGTATCTTATGCAACGTTTTAGTCTGTGTGACTTGCATAAATATCAGATTCTGCTTAAAAGTTAGGTTGCTTTATAATTACAATAAGCACTGCGTATATTACCGGTTTACTTCATTTGTTTGCATATTTATGTTATTATAATATTATATGTTACAAATTTGGGAATAAATGTGGGGCACATACATCTGTTATTGAGTGTTATCATGTAATGAAACATCGTTAACCAATATGAGTTTGTACAACATATGTTCCTACATGTGCGACTAACTGAACGATTTAAAAAGATTTTGTTAAAGACACACCTAAAAAATTGTGGATAAATCGATGAACAAAAATTGAAGTAATATTAATATTCAGCAAAGTAATGGCATTTGCAAGCGCTTAAGAATGACGCCATAACACTATTCCTTTGTACTTGATTTCAATGTCGGAAAGTTGAGCTTTATGACGTGTAGAAAAATGTGTTTATCTATTTCGAATAATGTATAAATATATGTCCATTAAATATAAAAGTAACTTACAAGCACTTTACATATACTTCACTTCAACGGACTTGGTGGCAACGCAAACACATTGAGTATTTAATGTAACGATGAGTTCATGGTCAAATGCAGAATATTACAAAGTCACATTCTTTTACATAATGTTATACTTAATGCAACAATGTATGAGACAAATTTCGAATGTGACAAATTCTAAATTAAAGTAACATTAATACTCAAAAATCAACGGAAATTTCGTAAAGTATTTCGTAAAATAAAGATACCTAATAATAAATCAATGTTCCTTATAGCAAACGCAAAAATTTCAAAACGAGATGTTTTCTGGTAACATGGATGTTTGCAGATATAGTAAGCTTATTTTTTTTTGTGCCACAATTAATTCCATTGTATAACCCCGCGACTATATGTATTCGTTCGACACTTGAACACTAAATATGGTAAAACATATACAAATCGTACAGTCTCACTTTAAAGCCCAATTAACGCTCAAAATCAACGAATATCTCGTAAAATATTTCATTAAATAAAGTTAACCCATAAAACATTAGTGTTCCTTTAAGCAATAGCCAAACTGTCATTGCTAGATTGGGTTTGGTAACATAGATTTAACAAGATACACAATGCTCCTTTTTTGTGGTACAATATATTTAAAGGGAGACTGTACGATTTTGTCAAATTTGTATATGTGTTAAATTGTAATATGCTGCGTTTTATGAAAATCGTCTTCAAAATATAATATTTCTTGCATTTGCTTGCATATTTTATGTTATTGTAACATATTTTTATCAATATATTACAATAAAACACATATAATTTTTTTACAAAATCGTACAGTCTCACTTTAATGACATTTTGATAGTAAAAATCACATGTGTTGCACGCCGTTTAAAGTAGAAAACAATAAGTCTATGTTTGTTGAGTAACAAACCCCATACATCTGCAATACCGAGTGAAATACAGTTTACATTAAAGGGGGACTGTACGATTTTGTCAAATATTTATGAATTTATATAAAATGTGTAAAAAACTTATTATACATATATTTCAATATAAATTAAAATAAAAGTTAAGAAGAACATGTGTCGAAAATGCGAAATAAGCCAGATATTTAATTCTGAAATCGAAAAAGGCTTCCAGCCGAATTCGCCAGCCTATATATAATGCATGTACAATGTGAATCTAAATTTAGTTTTAGTGCAGATTCGTTCATACGACACAATTTTGTTTCCTAACAAGTACGAGTAAAAGTGTCGGCATCGGCTTTAACCAGCGCTAACTTGTCTTTGCTGCAGTTTATGAAATTCGTCTTCATTGTATAATTTGTATTGCCTATTTTGTGTCATCGTAACATAATTTTATTAGTATATTAAAATTTAACACATATACAAATCGTACAGTCTCCCTCGTGTACAGTCGTGAATGTACGTGGTAGTTCAGTCGTTTGTCTCAAGCTTTGTATTTTGAATTGGTTGTTGGCTGCAGATGGTACGAAATATTTCTGTTAAAGGGAAAGTTTCAAAATATTTCCTTGTGAAAACTACTTTCTTTTTTCATATTTTGTTTCTAAACTATCGTTCTTTTTTCATATTTCATTTTTGAAAAAAAAGCAACAAACAACAGCACTACAAAACAAAACAACAACACCAAGAACTTCATACAAAGTTTAAAAAGATACTACAAAACAAAACAACAACACCAAGAACTTCATACAAAGTTTAAAAAGATATATAGAAAAATGTATTTGTTATTTAAAGACATCAAGTTGGTAGATCGCTATATCAATGTTTGCACATATATATACTAAACCTTGATCTGACCTTAATTTTTTGTGTCACAATTAATTCCATTTTATAACCCCGCGACTATATCATACGACATACGAACACTAAATATGGTACCATGTTAGTGTTCATGTGTCGTATGAATAGACAGCAGTGCGGGGTTATAAAATGGAATTAATTGCGTACACAAAAAAATTAAAAACAAGCATTTTATATCTACAAACATCCATGTTACCAGAAAACATCTCGTTTTGAAATTTTGTCTTTTGCTATAAGGAACATTGATTTTGTATTGGGTAACTTTATTTTACGAAATACTTTAAGAAATTTCCGCTCATTTTTGAGTATTATTGTTACTTTAATAATAGATTTTATTTTTAGCTTGCATTGCAAACATAGATTTACACATGTAAATACGTACATGTATTTGTAAGCGCTTGGTTCGACGTTCGGATGGCTCGAAGTGGATTGTCGTTCTTCGCAACTTCAAGACAGCGATTTGATAAAAAGATCGTTATTCAACCAGTGTTTTTTTTTCACCTAAAGGGGAATGGTGGCGGGGCCTGTCCAAAGGGGAAAAAGCGTCGTTTTTTAGGAAAAGGGGAAAATTAAAAATGCACACTTTTATATGTTAATGATATTCATTATATGAATACACATATATGTTTGAATGAAATATTCACAGCTGCATGTCTCTGTTCTTTTTTTTTTTTTTTTTNCTAAAATATATCAATGATCTTTTCAACATCAGTTTCGGACAGTTCAGCCTTCATGCACAGTCTCAGCAGGCTATCCAGTGTTTCCTCCTTGAGTTTGTTCCTTGATGGTGTGCAGAGACTGTTCATCAGGCTGAACAGTCTTTCCACGCAGGCAGTAAATGAAGGGATAAGTTGACTTCAGGCCTTTCCTGGCCATTTTGAAAAAAAAAATGCAATTTCAGGATTGGGATTTTTTTAAGCGAAAAGTCTATTGAATTTGGAAAAACTAATTTAATATAACTCTTTATTATAATAACTCAAATTGGAAGAACACAATCAAATCAAATAAATTATACCTATATGCTTTGTTAGATGGTATTGAATAATTAAAATAAAATTGAGATATATTCTAATCAATAGAAACTTGATCTATTTTTTTAAACTTCTGGAGTTTTTTTTTTAATCGGGGAAAAATATTTACCTTTTCTTGAGGGGAATACTGCTATAAAAAACACTGTCAACACATGTATAAAATGTGAATTTAAATATACATTCAGATAAATATTATACAATTATGTTATTTGAAATTGCTTAATTCAATGCTAAACGTTCTATATCTTCGAACTTATAATCTTATTTACAGTTTCTAGATTATACATGCATGCTAAACAGGTGTATCTTCGAACTGATAATAGTTTATTTTCAACTTTGAGTTTTTCAGTACGTGAATACACATAAGACTGACATGAAACAAACCTGTAATGTCTTCGTATCCACGCTAAAAATTATGTCAAGTTCTAATGGCAGCAGATTCCCGAAGATCTGTCAATAATTGATTGTTAAATCTTTGGTCGTCCCAACTGTGTTCTTGTTCTGCATTTAAGCTACGAGCCATGGCCTTCATTCACATGCATATTTAAACGCCATCCGTATATTATCTAGACGTAAGTGATAATCCAATGATCATCCTTGCAAAACGCTCTACTTCATCCCTATAATTTTAAATTGAGGCGATGGAGTTCTACCAATTATTCATTCGGGTCTACTGTCGGGGGATGTTTTGATCATATTATTGGATACTTATACAGTTAAAAAACAGGTATCGACAGATACTCCGAAAAAAAAAACAATGATAAAATCATAATCTTTATCAAACTATTTACCATGGCCCTTCGGCAAACAGCCGTACACATTATTTCGTTATACAATGTCGTTATTGACATACGTACATAGACGGTTATGGAACGAATGGCACGACAGATGCGACGATGAATAGATACTAATACGTTTTTGTTTTATTTTAAACATTCAATCAGATGTGTTCACTGTAACGGAAATCTATCAAACGGTGAATTTAATATTGAAAAGGGCTTTAAGTTTGCTAGGCCTTGGACATAGTATTAAACATAAATCGCAAAGTTTATTTGATTTGCAAGAGTAATTTATCAAAGACACGTGTTGATTATATTAACCGATAATAAGGAATACACATCAAATTGTCGACCGTAAAGTAGAGACAAAATGGCGATGAACAAAATCCAGTGACAAGTCAGTAAATAAAACAACACTGTGCATGCATACTTGTAAGTGATTGATTGAATAATTATGAAAAATATCTCACCTCAATTTCGCTATCCATAACTTCTTCGAGAACAAAACACAATTGATGAAAGATGTTTTTCCTCCAAACTACAGAAACAAAATTCGGAAAACGACACACTTAAATTCCGATTTACATGACGTCACTTTTTACGCAATTTTTCGACGTCATTTCAATGTCATTTAACCACTTTTTACAGAGCACGGCTCATATATAAAGGACATCAAATGCTATGTCGTATGACGGAATTGGCTGTGTTGCTAATATTTGTGTTTTTAATAGGAATTTGGTTTAAATGGTGAAATCTGGCGACAATTATGTTACATAATGTAGTTGCATTCAACATTTCAAAAAGTGTTTCGTATACGATGCAACAAAGCGTTATTCATACTAAATAAGTAAGCGCAAAATAACGAGAGAAATTCGTGTATGTAAAATTGCTAATAACTATAATGGACGCGATACTATAATTAAGGGAAGACACTCTTGTGTTGCAAAGCTTCTATTTAATAAGAGCGATAATCCATGATTTCATTGATCCGTACAGCAGTTTCGTTGGTGTTACTAAACCAGAACGAAGATAAATATACAGCGCACTTATCGATGGAAGTTTTAATAAGTTATTTAATGAACACACCGTTACCAGCAAAAAAAGGATCAAAACTAATCGAATGGAATGCAACGTGCTTAAAAATGCACATGCACAAATCTTACATTATATATATATATATATATATTGGTCCCGAAATTATTATGTCAGGGATATCTACTGTACTATCAATTATTTGTATTGGCAAATCAACTAATCATACCTCTGACAAACTAAATAATCGTGATACTTAGTTTGTAACATAATGTTTCCGTTAATTGCAATTACAATCAAACGGATAATTGCGCACCACTCAAATTTGTGTCTTAGTTTCACATATATATTAAAGCCTTTATAACGCTAAAAAATCTACGACAATTTCGTAATATATTTCGTAAAATAAAGTTACCATATAAATAATCAGTGTTCCTTATAGCAGTAGCCAAAATTTCAACGTTAGATGTGCTCTGGTTACATAGATTTTTGAAGATACAAAATGCTCGTTTTTATTTATTTGTGACACAATAAATTCCATTTTAATTTCCCGCAAATATATCTATTCATATGGCACGCGAACACTAAAATGGTACCATGTTAGTGTTCATGTGTCGTATGAATATATATCGTTGCGGGAAATTAAAATGGAATTAAATATGCAAAAAAAAAAAAAAATGTATCTAAAACATCTATTTTACCAGACCACATCATCATCATGGCGTTGAAATATCGGCAATTGCCATAAGGAACACTGATTTTTAATTGTTTTACTTTATTTTACGAAATATTGTACGAAATTTTCGTTGATTTTGAGTAGTAATGGGGCTTTAAACAAACACAATTCAGATTGAAACAACATTTACAAAACCATAATATTTTATTACAATAAATTAATGGCGAAACGACCCACTTGTTAGGGCGTAACGACCTAGGGCAAAACGACTCAGGGTGAATTAGGGCGAAACGTCCCGATACCGTTAATTCATATGGGTATAAACGCAACATGTATCCGTGGTTTACTCTGTCTTATGTCAAACACGTTTTAAACCTCTGTTGGTATTTGACCTTTTTACACTATTTTCATAAACGATGAAACAATTTATAACAATCGTTAAGACGTGGGTGCTTAACTTAAAGTTGTAGAAAGTGTTTATGGATTTTACAATGCTGACCAGTAAGATAATGTTTTGTATATTGAAGTTATTTGAATTTATTCAAAATAAAATAAGCCATGATTATATCACCACATACGTAAAAATGCTGAAAACGGTGGCCATCTTGGACGCCATCTTTGATTTCTCGAAACCCTCACAGATTCCAGCCCGGCATCATTTGGTTTCTTCATCAGTAACATGTCCCCTAACAAAAAACACTTTAACATTTACTATACACATCAATGTCGGGTATATGTCATTTTCTGCCGGACAAAAGCGTTGACGTCGATATTCAAAAAGGAGGAAAACGTTTCTGATGATTGGTTGGAAAAAGACATGATACAGGGGCGTAGCCAGCGATACGCACTTACGCACGTGCGTAACATCATTCAGAATAATTAAAATGTAAAAATGGCCAAAAGAGGCTTAAAAGTGTAAGGCCTTAGGAGGGTAACCTTAATGTCCGTGATAATTTAAGATCTCCCCAAGTCTGACAAATCAGAGCAATAATT